>JAHBCN010001574.1:0-113094 GCA_019359885.1 Listronotus oregonensis
TAAAACCCCCTTTTTAAAAATTTTCCCCAAAATTTTCCCCCTTTTTACACTAAATTTTTTTCCCCTTTCCCCCAATTTTCCCACGTAAAAAAAACTTTTTCCCCGGAATTTTTTGCATTTTTGTTTGGGTTTCCCCCTTCGCCAAATTTTTATTTGTGTTTTATTTTTAAGTTTTTTTTTGGGCCCTTTTTTTCCCTTTAAAGGTTTGGGTTTTAGAGCCCTTTAGCAAAAAGAAAGTTTTTCGGAAAAATACGGGCCCCCCCTGCGAACACTTAAAAAAGTGACCCCACGGCACAAACATCTACATAAAGTATACTATTTTTTAACTTAAAAAAAGGGCTATTTTAAATAATTTCATATATTTACTATTTTACATCTAAATTTATTTTAAAATCCCCTTTTAATTTTTTTTCATCTGTAAAATGGAAGAACTCTTTTCATGGTTAATTTTTGGCATTATTTGTTTAGTTTGCTTCGCCAAATAATTATTTGAAAGGGGTTTTTTTTTTAAGTAAATTTTTTTTTGGCCCGTTCCTGTAACGGTTGGCCCCGAGACATTTAGCAATACGAAATTTTTTTGGCAACATACGCCCGCCTGCGAACACTTCAAACTAGTGATCGCACGGCACAAACATTCAAAAAATATACTTTTTTTTTTAAATTAAAAAAAGGGCTTTTTAAATAATTTAAAATTTTTTTCTTTTTTTTCATCTAAATTTATTTTCAGTCACCTAATTTTTCTTCATCTGTAAAAGGGAAAGGGGAAATCTTTTCTGGTTAATTTTTGGCATTATTTGTTTAGTTTGCTTCGCCAAATAATTATTTGTAAGTTTTTTTTTTTTAAATAAATTTTGTTTGGCCCGTTCCTGTAACGGTTGGTCAGAGACTTTGGGGGAATACAAAGGGGTTTTTTGGCAACATACGCCCGCCTGCGAACACTTAAAAATAGTGATCGCACGGCACAAAAATCTACATAAAAATACTTTTTTTTTTAAATTTTTAAAGGTCTATTTTAAATAATTTCATATATTTACTATTTTACATCTAAATTTATTTTCAGTCACCAAATTTTTTTTTCATCTGTAAAATGGAAGAACTCTTTTCATGGTTAATTTTTGGCATTATTTGTTTAGTTTGCTTCGCCAAATAATTATTTGTAAGTTTTATTTTTAAGAAAATTTTTTTTTTGGCCCGTTCCTGTAACGGTTGGTCAGAAACATTTAAAAACGAAATTTTTTTGGCAACAAACCCCCCTGCGAACACTTAAAAATAGTGATCGCACGGCAAAAAAAATCTACATAAAGTATACTTTTTTTTTTAAATTAAAAAAAAGGGCTTTTTTTAAAAAATTTCATATATTTACTATTTTACATCTAAATTTATTTTCAGTCACCTAATGAGCTCACTACCGAGGGCCTGAACAGAAGAGAAGCGACGGGCGTTTTTCATTCGATTTTTAAAAACTTTCGACAAGGTTTGGCATAATGGACTGGTACCGCTGTACACCCTTTATCCGACCATATGATTAAAATTATTCAATCATATCTTAGAAACGGGGGAAAAAAATTTAAGTCATAAAAATCAGCCCTCTCCACACCCAGAACACTAGAACCCGGGGGTACCGCAGGGCGCCGTGTTTTCCCCGAAATTTTTTGTGTTTATACACATGACATTCCTGCCCGAATCGAAAACACGGCATTATATGCCGACAAATTCCCCTCATTGCACGCTCCCAAAACCCTACTTTAGTCACTCGCCGACTTCAAAAGGCGACAAAAAACCCCATGAATTCTGCAATTTTTTGGGAAAATTAAAATCAACCCTAACAAAACCCAAGCGATTCTTATTCATCGCAGACGCATACGCCCGGAAGACAATGTCACCCCAAACAACCACGCCATTCCCTGGACCGACACTGTCAAGTACCTCGGAGTCTTTCCCGGGTTCTCGTCTCACGTTCAACCCGCACATCGAAAAATGCTTACAGATGGGTCGCATGGCCCTTTCCCCAAACTACTACCACCCCCCACACAGGAACAGCCCCCCCCAACTATCAAAAAAATTTTTCTGGTAAACTCAACCATTCGCCCAAAATTTTGTCTTATGCCTCCGTACCCGGGGGTCCCCAAAATCATACATCTAAAGGGCCCCCCCTTTTTTTTTAAACCGCATGTACAGAAATGCGGCCAACGTCCCCTGGTTTGTACGCAACATGCAAATTCAAAGAGAATTCGAACTCACACCCTTTGATTCTTTTTTTAAAGAAAAAGCCAAAAAAAAATACCTCAAAATTAAAAAAACCCCCCCCAAAACCCCTCTGATCCGAGGACCATCTGGGTATGATCCAGCCCCCAAAGGGGCCCCCCAAAAAAACCCAAAAAATTTAAATTTTGGGGGAAAAAAATTTTAGGATGGTACCCGGTACCTACAGGGGGAAAGGGGGCCCGGGGGGCCCCCCACCCCTTTTGGCCCCCCCGGCCTAGCCCTTTTAAAAAAAAAAAATTTTTGGATTGTCCCGAGTCACTGGGGCAAGGGCCCCAGCTTCTCAGTCACTTCTTAAAAACCCCCCCCCGCTAAGCCAGATTCCAGGCTAAGCCAAAAAAAACAAAACCCCAAACAACCGTGATAGCCAACATGGGAAACACGTAGTGAGGACTTGCTCAGCCAAAAAAAGGGGGGCGAGGGGGGGTTTTGGGGGGCCTAGGAGGAGTTCCCCGGGGGGCCCGAAGCCCTACGGGATCCTTCCAGGTGGGGGGCCTTTTTTTTCTACTAGTCACCCAATTTTTTCATCTGTAAAATGGAAGAACCCCTTTTTTTTAAAATTTTTGGGATTATTTGTTTTTTTCTTCGCCAAATAATTTTTTTTAAGTTTTATTTTTAAGTAAATTTTGTTTGGCCCGTTCCTGTAACGGTTGGGGGGGGGGACATTTAGCAATACGAAAATTTTTTGGGCAACATACGCCCGCCTGCGAACACTTCAAACTGGGGGTCGCCCGGGACAAACATCTACATAAAGTATACTATTTTTTTAACTTATAAAAAAGGGGGATTTTAAATAATTTTTTTTTTATTTACTATTTTACATCTAAATTTATTTTCAGTCACCTAATGAGCTCACTACCGAGGGCCTGAACAGAAGAGAAGCGACGGGCGGGGTTTGCTATTCGATGTTGAAAAGGCTTTTTTTCAAGGTTTGGCATAATGGACTGTTATTCAAGCTGTACACCCTTGGCTATCCGACCTATATGATTAAAATTATTCAATCATATCTTAGAAACAGACAAATTCAAGTCAGAGTCAACTCAGCCCTCTCCACACCCAGAACACTAGAACCCCGGCGCCCCCCAGGGCGCCGTGCTTGCCCCCCACTTGTTTAGTGTTTATACACATGACTTTCCCCGCCTCGAATCTGACACACACGGCTTTAAAAGCCGACGACACTGCCATCATTGCACGCCCCCCAAAACCCCCACTTTAGTCACTGCCGACTTCAAGAGGCGAAAAAAAAATCTCCATGAATTCTGCAATTCTTGGAAGATTAAAATAAACCCCCAACAAAAAAAAAAGGGGTTCTTATTCATCGCAGGCGCATACGCCCGGAAGACAACGTCTCCTAAACAACCCCGCCTTTCCCCCGGGCCGACACTGTCAAGTACCTCGGGTCATTCTTGATTCTCGTCTCACGTTCAAGCCGCACATCGAAAAATGCTTACAGATGGGTCGCATGGCCCTTTCCCCAAACTACTACCACTCCTACACAGGAACAGCCCGCTAACTATCAGAAATAAACTTCTTCTGGTAAACTCAACCATTCGTCCAAGTATGTCTTATCCCCCGGGGAGCCTGGGGCTACGCGGAAAAATCATACATCTCAAGACTCACCTTTTTCTAAACCGCATGTACAGAAATGCGGCCAACGTCCCCCTGGTTTGTACGCAACATGCAAATTCAAAGAGAATTCGAACTCACACCCTTTGATTCTTTTATCAAAAAAAAAGGGGGAAAAAAATCTACCTCATAGCTGAAAACCATCCAAACCCTCTGATCCGAGGACCATCTGGGGCCCCGCTCTCCAAAGGCCCCAAAAGGGGGGAAAAAATTTTAAATTTTGGACTAAGTACTTTTGGGGTGGTCCCCCTCCCCCCCCGGAAGGACCCGGGTACCACCCCCCCCCCCCCCCGGGCCCCACCCTTTTTAAAAAAACCGATTTCTGGATTGTCCCGAGTCATTTTGGGGCCCCAAGGGGGCCCCCCTTCTATCACTTCCCCTTTTCCCCACTCCGCTAAGCCAGATTCCAGGCTAAGCCAAAAAAAAACAAAAAACCCCCCCAAAACCGTGATAGCCAACATGGCAAACACGTAGTGAGGACTTGTCAGCCAAAAAAGGGGGGCGAGGGGTGGTTGGCAAAAAATAGGGGAGTTCGGGGGGGCCCGTAAGCCCCCCCGGGGTCCTTCCAGGTGGGACCCTTACTACTACTAGTCACCTAATTTTCTTCATCTGTAAAATGGAAGAACTTTTTTCATGGTTAATTTTTGGCATTATTTGTTTAGTTTGCTTCGCCAAATAATTATTTGTAAGTTTTATTTTTAAGTAAATTTTCCACGAAAATTTAATCTTAATCTTAACTATTTCTTATAATAATTATACTTTTTTTTTATTGTCTGTATATATATGTTTTTTATATATATATATATATATATATATATATATATATATATATATATATATATATATATATATATATATATATATATATATATATATATATATATATATATAAAATTTAAAATTTTTTTTAAAAATTCCCCAAATTAAAAAATTTTTTACAAAAAAGGGGCAAACAAAAAAAAGTAAAAGGGGGAAAAATATAAATTAAAAAGGGAAACCCTTTTTTAAAAAGGGTAAACCTTTTTTTTCCTTTTTGTTTTCCATTTAAATTTTTTATTTTTACCCTTCCCCTAAATTCAACGTTTTTAAAAAAATTTTTAAAAAAATTTTAAAGGGGAAAAAAAAACCCCCCAAAATTTTTAAAAAGTTTGGTTTAACTTTCATGGTTTCAGGGGGAAAATTCAAAAAACCAATATGCTTTAAAAGGATTTTAAAAAATTTAAAAAAGTTTTTTCTGAAAAAAAAATTTTAATTTTTGTTTGGGGTTTTCCCCCCCTTGGTTCTAAACTTTTAATTTTAATAAAATTTTTTTTCCTATAAAAAAAAAAAAATTAAAATTTTTTTTTTTTTCCTAAATTTTTTTTTTTTTAAAGAAAAATTTTACCCCCCAAAATTTTAATTAGGAATATAATGGGGGCCCTTTTCAAATTTTAATTTTAAAAAAAAAAAGTAAAAACCCCCTTGGGGGGTTTTTAAAAATTTTTTTAAAAAATTTTAATTTTTTTTGTACCTTTTTTATTCCTAAGGGGTTTTAAAAAATTTAAAAAAAATTTTTTTTTTTAAAAATTTTTTTAAATTTTTTTGTTTTACAGAATTGTTATTTCTAGTGTAGTTTACATTATTTTAATGCCAAATTTTTCGTTCTTAAAGTTAATTCCGGCCCTGTTCGTGAAATACTTTTATCTGGACTTCCCGAATTATCATGTAGTATTTTAAATGGTGATTTCAATACAAATTACTTAGCTGGCAACAAACACGATACAGTTAATTATTAGAATTTTTCAATGTTATCATGCATATTGATTTTTCTACCAGAAAAAAAATTTTTTTTATCTATATAGATTATACTTGTTCAAATATAATGATTTCTTGTAAAAACAATCAACGACTATCAGATTTATTGATTGTATTCTGAATTAAATTTATAAATAAAAAAACCCAAACTAATAAAAGAAAGGAGAATTTAAAAATAATTACAATAAATTTTATAAACTTTCTCCTACAATAACTGTTTAGTCCAATGATTATAGTTTTTTTTTTAAATAATGTTAACAGATATCTAACTGCACCACGATTCCAGAATAACCTGTGATTTAAAATCAAAATCCAACCTTTTTTTCAGGAAATTTTTTTTAGACAATAATTATTAAAAAAGGACCTTTTTTCGTTTTTTTTAAATATAACAAAAAGAAATTTTCATATCCCTTTCTTATAGAAGACCGTTTGAGAGAATTCAAAAAAATACAATGGTTTTGGAAAAACCCAATACGACCCTTTTTTGAGAAAGGGAAAAACGTTAAAAAACCCTTTTTTAAAAATTTGTATTTTGTTTTTTTTCTTTTGGGCTGTTTTTTTGGGAAATGATATCAAAACATTTTTTTTGCCAAAGATGAAATTGTCGTTTTAATAGTTTAATTTAATCAATTAAAAATTATTATCTTGCATGTGCCGTGAATATTAGGAAAATTTTCCCATTTAAATTTTTTAAAAAATTTTTTAAAATTGAGATTTAAAGCAAAAATTGATATCCAATTTTCAAAAATTGGAGAACATTGTTAAAAATGCTTGTGCCCCCAGGGGTCGAGCGAAAATTCGCGATAGCCCGTCTCTCGTTCCCCCTAAGATAATATTATATAAAATTTTTAAAACAGAGGGGAAAATGTGAGGTGCCGCCACGAGTTTTCTTGCACAAAAAGTTTTTTACCCCAACTTCCGCAATAATAAAAATGGGGATGTAAATACCAGTGTGCAAGACACCTCGCGGGGCGCAAGCGAAATTTCCCATCATGCTTTGGGAATACCTTCTTATATATTATCTTAGTTTCCCCCTTCGATGGGGGCCCTCCACGGTCGACTCAGAACGTCTCGGTCGCGAATTTTCGCTCGACGCGTTAGGTTCACATACACGAGCATGTTAAACAATGTTCTCCAAACTTATATGAAAATGTGAGATATACAATTTGTAGCTTTGAATCTCAACTTTAAGAAGCCCTTTTAAAAATTAAAATCGGACCATTTGCTTAATATTTACGGCACTTGCAAGATAAGGGCCTAATTCGTTTATACTGCGATTGAATAAAAACCATTAATGCGACAATTTTCATCTTTCGGTAGCTTAAAGTATATGTTATTTACTATCATTTTCCAAAAAATTAGCCCTTAATATTGAAAATTAACGGAGATACGAATTTTTGAAAAAAATTTGATTTAAGCGTTTTTCCGGCTTTTCTTGGTCAAAAATGGTAGGGACTTTTCAAAAACCATTTTGTAGGTTTTTGAATTCTCTACAAACGGTCTTTTATGAGTAAAGCGATATAGCCAATACTTTTTGTTATATGAAAAAAAAAAACCATAAGGAGGCCCCTTTTTTAATAATTTATATTTAAAAAAAAAATGATCTGAAAAAAAATTGGTTGGATTTTTGATTTAAGTAATCTACAGGTTATTCCGAAAGTCATGGCACAGTCAGATATCTGTTAACATCAAGGAAGTTTAAAGGTGTATGGAAGCCCAATGCTATGGCCCATTCGATCGAAAAATGTCCAGCCCAGTATTAAAATAACTGTCAGAGTTGGCCCCGCCGATTCTGCGCAATAACAAAATTCCACGAAATAATTTAATGTGTTGCCTACTTACACACTGATAAATCAGTGTGAAGTTAACCAACACATTATAATTTTATGAGAGCCGGAGTACCGTTTTTTGGATTGATCAAAACCTTCTTATTTTAGTGATTAGTGTTTATTAAATTGTGACTATAATTTTGTGTTTATTGTTTGTTACTTATAATATCGTAACAAAATGACTAGAAGTTGTATAGTTTTGTCTTAAAAATCCAAGGGTAACATACCCGTCTCTTTAACTTTAGGTAAGTATTTTTTATATTTAAATTAGGTGCTTCTTATAAAACGTAACGTTAGGTAACCGAATAAATAATAATATATCAATTATGAATAATAGAAAATGAAAATTTCATAGGAAATATTAGTGAGAAAAGTAAGGCAATCTTAACTATCTTTTAGATGATTTCCACAATGTTTGTGTATTTCGTGGATTAAAAAGAAATAAGGTTTACATTTAGGTACTTTTTATTTCATTTAATAATTTTGTACACTCTTTTTTAAAAGGGTCAAAATTATTGATTACTGGGCAGACCAGGCAAATTTAAATATATACAGGTCCCTCTAATTGAATGAAAGGAAGTACAATTTTGGTACGGGTTTTTGGGGCGCTGATTAAAAATCTAAAAAAAAATTTGGCAATGTTTCGTTTTCGAGATATTCATCATCAAAATTGAAAATCAAACTAATCTTATTTACACTATTCCTCCTTCTTTTGCACAAAATTTGATTTTTTCACTAAATTGGCACACAATATTTCACAAAACCTTTAAAAACTTTTTTTTTGTTTATTTTACACCTTTTTTACACTTTTATTTTTAAGCAAATATGGCTGCTGCCTTTGAACGTAAAAGTTAGCAATTTAATGGAAAAAAAATGTAAAATAAATAAAAATACAAGGTTTTAAAAGGTGTTTATAAAATATCGTGTGCCACTTTAGTGTAAAAATCAAGAATTTTACTTTATGCACAATATAGTGAAAATGAGGTTAGTTTAATTTTCAACTTTGATGATGAAGATCTCGGAAACGAAACGTTGCCAAAAGATATTTTTTTAGATTTGTAATCAGCGCCCCAAAAAAACCCCCGTATACCAAATTTGATCAAAATCGAAGAGGAGGCAACTGTCGAGACAATACCATTTGTTTAAAAATAAATTAGATTTTTGGTTTCTTAATCTTGCATTATCAACTTTTTAAGCTCGACATACTGTACACACATAATATTTAACGGATACTGATAAATGGATACCAGGTACCAAAGGGTTTCTAAACATTTTTTAAACCCCTGTTATTCTGCCTTGAATGTTTGTTTTTTGAAAAATATATGCCTAAAAAGCAGTTATAAAAATTTTCACTTTTTTAAAGTACAACCAGAATCTTAGGGTTAGATTAAACTCATTTACACTATCTTGCCCTTTTTTTATCACAAAATTGGTGAAATACATAATACTATCATACAATGTTTGAAATTTATTTTAAAAAAAGGTTTTTATTTATTTACAAAGATTTTTGGTAAAAATAAAAACTTTCAAAAAAAAAAAAAAAAAAATAAATTTTAAGTGGGGTGAGGTGACATTAAAAATTAAAAAAAGCAAATATAAACAGAATAAAATAAACATTAACCTGTAATTGTTTAATAAATCGTCGGCCGTCAACAATCGTTTGCCCTTCAACAACTGTAGTCCTGCATCGTGGCTGTTTCGATCGGCGGTAAGGGTGCTTTGGCATACGTATTTCGTGCCCGTCATCGCGTACATGCCGAGCGTTCGCTGCAATAGATTCATCATCGTTGTTTTCCCGTTAAAACCCGCACGCTTGTCCGTCAACACGAGAAACTGTTTGTCGGTACGATCGCCAGTCAACAGGCGCGCAAAGTAGTGCAACACGAAATCGCGCTCTTCGGGTTTCGGCAACAGTTCGTCAAAGAATTTTTGCACTGCCGGCATGTAGGTTGCCGACTCTTCTTCAGAATAGTTCCAGCCCGCGCTCGTGGCCACCAAATCGTCGCATTGAATATCGCGCCATTCGCCGCGCACAGGGTCACGACTGAAATCAAACAGTCCGTTGTCGAGTACGAAAAGACTCCGATTACTATCCAGCGTATTCAAAAAATTTGGATCGTAAATGTAGCCCTCCGTGTGTCGGAAACTTTTGAGATAAGGCACCTGCGCCACGGTTCTGCGTTCTTGGTCGTCCAGATCCTCCACGTGCGCCTCGATCAATTCGAGAAATTCTTTTTCAATCAGCTGGTCGGGCACTGTTCGCCAATGGTGCGTGACATCGTCGCAGCGATAACTTCCCGCCTTTTGCCCGGCATAGCAGTATTTCTCCATCAACTGGGCCAACGGGATGGCACTGAGCAAATCGCGCGCCATTTGATGATGCGCCCGTTCGTTTTTCCCCGCCGCCGCGGCGCCGCCGCGCTCTTGATTCTCGTCAGATCGACTGTAAAAAAATACAAGGCACTTTAGGTTGTTACGAGCTAGGTCATACATACACACCAGCACACACACAAGATAGGAAGCAGATATCGCTTTTTTTTTCATGTGATTTCTTCTAATCTATGTTGTAATATTCTAAAAAAACATTTTATATTGACTTATAATAGTAAGCAGATATCGTTTTCTCTGGCTTGTGCTGTCTTCTAATCTATGTTGTACTATCCTAAAAACACATTTTAATATTCAATTCTAATCAATTTTGGTATATTTTAGGCCAAAAAAATTCCACATAACAACAATATGATTTATATTTTTATAAAAAGGCACTTTTTCTTACTACATTATATGTATTCGAATGTAAAAAAATACCAGGCACTTTTGAGCGTTGCTCCATCGCTAGGTCCTACATACACACACAACACATACACCTAAGATAGGAAGCAGATAATATCACTTTCTCTGTCATGTGATTTTTTGTAAAATCTATATACTATTTCAAAAATATTTTACATTCAATTCGAATTAATTTCGGTATATTTTAGGCCTCAAAAATTTCCACCTAACATTATGGTTTATGTTTTGAATGAAAGGCACTTATATACGATATGTATGCGAATATAAAAAAATACAAGACTTTTAGGCGATCCAATTTAGATCATACATACACACACACTAAATAGTAAGCAGATAATATCACTTTCTTTGTCATGTGTTTTTGTCTAAACTATGTGGGACTATTCTAAAAAAAAACTATTTTCTATTCAATTATAATTAAATTCGATATATTTTAGGCCTAAAAAATTCAAGATAGCAACAATAAGGTTTGTATTTAGAATAAAAGGCAGAAGATTCTGCCAAGTGAAAAATCGAAACGTGTTCGTGAGAGAGCACGCGATTGCAAAGTACCAGTGCTAGGCGCGAATGAAAATGAATACATATATGTATAAGAAATACGTTCAAATATAATTTACTAAAAAATGTAACTGCACTTGCATGATCAAAAATTGGTATCCGTAAACATTCACTTGTAAATGCACGCCGAAGAGAAGCATTGCCTGGGTTGTATGGCATAGTCATAGTGACAATTTTATTGGCCATAGGCGCTGCCATCGTTTGCGTTCGCAAAACTCCATTTGACTCCAGAAGACTCCACGTTACTCGCACTATGGCTACTCCGAGAAAAATAAAACCCTTATTTTCCACCCTTTTCAACGGCAAAAAGGCTTAATCTATTCTCCCTGTGAAAATAAACAACTTTGTTTCTATTCAAGTTTTTGATCCGACATCATCCGACTGAGCTAGCGCCGATTTTTGGGCTGGAGTCAGTGGAGTCAGTGGAGTCTGCTTTTCAGATCTATTCCTATACGCGCAATATATTTTTTCTTCTTGGCCTTGAGCCTTAAAATTTTTTGCGGCATTACACGGGGTATAGAAAGCTTGACTCCACTGACTCCACTGACTCCAGCAGACAAATTCGGCGCTAGCTCGCTTGGATGATGCCGGATCAAAAACTTGAATAGAAACAAAGTTGTTTCTTTTAGCAGGGAGAATAGATTAAGCCTTTTTGCCGTTGAAAAGGGTGGAAAATAAGGGTGTTTTCGTGCCCTGAATTAGCCATAGTGCGAGAGACGTGGAGTTTATTGGAGTCAACTGGAGTAATAGTGGCGCCCTCTCACTGATCGTCGCTGGCCGCTGACGGAACTAATGGTGCGCGCGCACCGACCTCGCACTATCCACGAACGCCTTTGTTCATGGTGCGAGAGAGCGGCCTAAACTCACACTATGCGTTCTACGCTTTCCTTCATAGTGCGAGGCTTGCCGAAAATTGTTGAATAAATTATAGTTTCTTTCCACCATAATTTCCCGACACGTCATATTCTTGCTTGCTGAGTGCACAAGCTGTACGCCAATAGACCGGTGCTGCAACCAGACCGACATTTGGGCAAAAAACACCAGACAACGATTATGTCAACGACATTGCCAGGAGGAGCTGTCAACACATTTTTTGCTCAAAACTAAGCGCCCACCAACAATTTTCAAACGTAAAAAGCGCCTTTCCCTTTTGCTAGTCCAATAATTGACTCCACGAGACTCCCCGTCTCTCGCACTATGGCTAATTCAGGGCACGAAAACACCCTTATTTTCCACCCTTTTTGACGGCAAAAAGGCTTAATCTATTCTCCCTGCGAAAAAAAACAACTTTGTTAAGTTCACCGGCAGAAGGCGGTTTCAGTCTGGGAGAAAACCTGCTAATTTTAGAAAAAACGAAAATCTAGCTCCTCATAGTTTAGGTACATGTGTCAAACAAAATCGAGCTTTGGGAGCTCGAAAGATTGCAAAGCAATATTTACATTTTTTAAACAAATGAGTACCTAAATATTAATGTATTTAATAAATATATAATACTGGCATGTGTTGAATTAATTTCACTCTCCTTGAAGATTATACTTGCGGAATAAAGTAAGTGAAATTACCCCTGTCTGTGTCTAAAGGTATAAAGTAATTTATAATTACGCATAAATATTTGCGATAACGTGTGCTATTTAGCACCGACGTTTTGCGATCACAAGTGGCATTTTGAACCCGACGCTCGGCGTTTCGCGATCGTTTCGCGATTCGCGATTACGTGTGGCGTGTAGAAAAATGCTGCCGGGAGTGGGTAATTTGCGCGCCTGCTGCCTTCCTTGGATGTGGTAGCCGTTTCTCAGGCTCCCTCTCCGGAATCGAACCCTGATTCCCCGTTACCCGTTACAACCATGGTAGGCGCAGAACCTACCATCGACAGTTGATAAGGCAGACATTCGTAGATCTTTTTTTTTATTTTTTTCATTGCCAAATTTTTGGCCAAAATCACTTTCCTGCTCATATCTCGTTTATTATTGATTTTGTGACAATTTTGTAAATGACCTTTTTTATAGACCTTATTTAGGGGCGTCTTTTTTGTCATATAAAATTTTTCATAGCTCTTTTAGTTTTGGAGATATTTGCGATTTTATTTTTCACGAAAATCGTCAATATCTCGAAAACTAAAAGAGCTACGAAATTTTTTATAGAACCAAAATTACGTATTTTTTTAGACCAATAATTTTGGTTATATTACTTTTTTCTCTCAAGTCAATAGTTTTCGAGTTATTTGAAAGAAAACGATTTTTCACGATTTTTCCTAGGTATACCCCTTATAAAAATTTTCGAAATTTTCGACGTATCGATCTAGAATTATTGCATCTTTAGCACAACATATTTTGTGTAATAAACCAAATTGGAAAAAGCTTGTCATCAGCCGATTTTTGCTGACCGTAATGTAATGTAAAACTTTTACGAAAAGGCTCTCATTATTTTTACGATTTATTGCAACATCTACTAACACACTTTTTCGACCGAAGAGGGCGAAACAGTAAAATTTATTTCATGTGCTTCCCGAAAAATTTATCATTTGTGGGTTACGAGGTATTCGGAATAAATAATACACACAGATTTTTGCTTCAAACATTTTTAAATATTTATTAATGCCAAAAAATATACCATTATATTTTTATATATATATATAATATTTGGTTTTTTTTCTTACTACATATATACGCATGTGAAACCTTTTCTTGAATTTCGGCACCATAGCAGGTAGAATAGACAAAAAAGAACCTCTATTTAAGAGATAGACATATTTATTTACGCCCTCTTCTCGGGTATCTTCATGCTGTTTTGGATTAGATAAGCTTTTGATTTATTTACTTTAAGATTTAGTGGGTTGTTTCGTTGTAAAGTGCTCTGGGATTTTGTTTGAGGAAAAGACTAGCCAGAGTTGAATTTTTTAATTTTATTTTCGGAATATAGAAAAGTGGTGTTTTTATTCAAGAATGGTTTACATGTATTTGAATCTAAACAAATAATACAAAGCGCTTATAGACACTACTAGCTAGGTCATACATACACACACTATTTTTTTATTTCTACATATTATGATTCGACTGTAAAAAAATACAAGGCACTTTAGGTTGTTACGAGCTAGGTCATACATACACACCAGCACACACACAAGATAGGAAGCAGATATCGCTTTTTTTTTCATGTGATTTCTTCTAATCTATGTTGTAATATTCTAAAAAAACATTTTATATTGACTTATAATAGTAAGCAGATATCGTTTTCTCTGGCTTGTGCTGTCTTCTAATCTATGTTGTACTATCCTAAAAACACATTTTAATATTCAATTCTAATCAATTTTGGTATATTTTAGGCCAAAAAAATTCCACATAACAACAATATGATTTATATTTTTATAAAAAGGCACTTTTTCTTACTACATTATATGTATTCGAATGTAAAAAAATACCAGGCACTTTTGAGCGTTGCTCCATCGCTAGGTCCTACATACACACACAACACATACACCTAAGATAGGAAGCAGATAATATCACTTTCTCTGTCATGTGATTTTTTGTAAAATCTATATACTATTTCAAAAATATTTTACATTCAATTCGAATTAATTTCGGTATATTTTAGGCCTCAAAAATTTCCACCTAACATTATGGTTTATTAATAATTTTTAATTCTCCTGGGTTTTTCGGTCATTTTTTTTTAAAATTAATTTGAAATAAAATTAAAACATTTCTTTGACGTTTCGGTTTATTTCCAATTAAACCATCATCAGAATCTTTTGCCTTTCATAAACTTACACTATCTAAATAATATTTAAAAAATTCAAAATATAGATAAAAACCAACACTTAAAAACTAAAACGATGAAACTATTACGCTTTACATCTTGAATGTTAGTCTTTTAAGTGTTGGTGTTTATCTATATATTTTAAGTGTTGGTTTTTATCTATATTTTGAATTTTTTAAATCTTATTTAGATAGTGTAAGTTTATGAAAGGCAAAAGATTCTGATGATGGTTTAATTGGAAATAAACCGAAACGTCAAAGAAATGTTTTAATTTTATTTCAAATTAATTTTAAAAAAAATGACCGAAAAACCCAGGAGAATTAAAAATTATTAATTTAATAACACGGTCAGGAAAACAAAACTAAATTATGGTTTATGTTTTGAATGAAAGGCACTTATATACGATATGTATGCGAATATAAAAAAATACAAGACTTTTAGGCGATCCAATTTAGATCATACATACACACACACTAAATAGTAAGCAGATAATATCACTTTCTTTGTCATGTGTTTTTGTCTAAACTATGTGGGACTATTCTAAAAAACTATTTTCTATTCAATTATAATTAAATTCGATATATTTTAGGCTAAAAAATTCAAGATAGCAACAATAAGGTTTGTATTTAGAATAAAAGGCAGAAGATTCTGCCAAGTGAAACATCGAAACGTGTTCGTGAGAGAGCACGCGATTGCAAAGTACCAGTGCTAGGCGCGAATGAAAATGAATACATATATGTATAAGAAATACGTTCAAATATAATTTACTAAAAAAAGTAACTGCACTTGCATGATCAAAAATTGGTATCCGTAAACATTCACTTGTAAATGCACGCCGAAGAGAGCATTGCCTGGGTTGTATGGCATAGTCATAGTGACAATTTTATTGGCCAAAAAATTGTTCATATTTCGACGGATGCTGATACATGTCTGGGCCGTATGCCTAATAAACAGTGAACCGTGAGGTTTATTTACACACTGATCTGCGTTTACGTATACCAACAGATGATTATGCGAGTACCCAAAAGACGTAATTTTGGTATATTTTAGGCCAAAAAAATTCCACATAACAACAATATGATTTATATTTTTATAAAAAGGCACTTTTTCTTACTACATTATATGTATTCGAATGTAAAAAAATACCAGGCACTTTTGAGCGTTGCTCCATCGCTAGGTCCTACATACACACACAACACATACACCTAAGATAGGAAGCAGATAATATCACTTTTCTGTCATGTGATTTTTTGTAAAATCTATATACTATTTAAAAATATTTTACATTCAATTCGAATTAATTTCGGTATATTTTAGGCCTCAAAAATTTCCACCTAACATTATGGTTTATTAATAATTTTTATTCTGGTCGGTCATTTTTTAAAATTCAATGAAATAAAATTAAAAACATTTTTTGACGTTTTTTATTTCAATTAAACATCATCAGAATCTTTGCCTTCATAACTTACACTATCTAAATAATATTTAAAAATTAAAATATAGATAAAACTAACACTTAAAAACTAAAACGATGAAACTATTACGCTTTACATCTTGAATGTTAGTCTTTTAAGTGTTGGTGTTTATCTATATATTTTAAGTGTTGGTTTTTATCTATATTTTGAATTTTTTAAATCTTATTTAGATAGTGTAAGTTTATGAAAGGCAAAAGATTCTGATGATGGTTTAATTGGAAATAAACCGAAACGTCAAAGAAATGTTTTAATTTTATTTCAAATTAATTTTTAAAAAAAATGACCGAAAAACCCAGGAGAATTAAAAATTATTAATTTAATAACACGGTCAGGAAAACAAAAACTAAATTATGGTTTATGTTTTGAATGAAAGGCACTTATATACGATATGTATGCGAATATAAAAAAATACAAGACTTTTAGGCGATCCAATTTAGATCTTACATACACACACACTAAATAGTAAGCAGATAATATCACTTTCTTTGTCATGTGTTTTTGTCTAAACTATAGTGGGACTATTCTAAAAACTATTTTCTATTCAATTATAATTAAATTCGATATATTTTAGGCCTAAAAAATTCAAGATAGCAACAATAAGGTTTGTATTTAGAATAAAAGGCAGAAGATTCTGCCAAGTGAAACATCGAAACGTGTTCGTGAGAGAGCACGCGATTGTAAAGTACCAGTGCTAGGCGCGAATGAAAATGAATACATATATGTATAAGAAATACGTTCAAATATAATTTACTAAAAAATGTAACTGCACTTGCATGATCAAAAATTGGTATCCGTAAACATTCACTTGTAAATGCACGCCGAAGAGAAGCATTGCCTGGGTTGTATGGCATAGTCATAGTGACAATTTTATTGGCCAAAAAATTGTTCATATTTCGACGGATGCTGATACATGTCTGGGCCGTATGCCTAATAAACAGTGAACCGTGAGGTTTATTTACACACTGATCTGCGTTTACGTATACCAACAGATGATTATGCGAGTACCCAAAAGACGTAATTTTGGTATATTTTAGGCCAAAAAAATTCCACATAACAACAATATGATTTATATTTTTATAAAAAGGCACTTTTTCTTACTACATTATATGTATTCGAATGTAAAAAAATACCAGGCACTTTTGAGCGTTGCTCCATCGCTAGGTCCTACATACACACACAACACATACACCTAAGATAGGAAGCAGATAATATCACTTTCTCTGTCATGTGATTTTTTGTAAAATCTATATACTATTTCAAAAATATTTTACATTCAATTCGAATTAATTTCGGTATATTTTAGGCCTCAAAAATTTCCACCTAACATTATGGTTTATTAATAATTTTTAATTCTCCTGGGTTTTTCGGTCATTTTTTTTTAAAATTAATTTGAAATAAAATTAAAACATTTCTTTGACGTTTCGGTTTATTTCCAATTAAACCATCATCAGAATCTTTTGCCTTTCATAAACTTACACTATCTAAATAATATTTAAAAAATTCAAAATATAGATAAAAACCAACACTTAAAAACTAAAACGATGAAACTATTACGCTTTACATCTTGAATGTTAGTCTTTTAAGTGTTGGTGTTTATCTATATATTTTAAGTGTTGGTTTTTATCTATATTTTGAATTTTTTAAATCTTATTTAGATAGTGTAAGTTTATGAAAGGCAAAAGATTCTGATGATGGTTTAATTGGAAATAAACCGAAACGTCAAAGAAATGTTTTAATTTTATTTCAAATTAATTTAAAAAAAATGACCGAAAAACCCAGGAGAATTAAAAATTATTAATTTAATAACACGGTCAGGAAAACAAAAACTAAATTATGGTTTATGTTTTGAATGAAAGGCACTTATATACGATATGTATGCGAATATAAAAAAATACAAGACTTTTAGGCGATCCAATTTAGATCATACATACACACACACTAAATAGTAAGCAGATAATATCACTTTCTTTGTCATGTGTTTTTGTCTAAACTATGTGGGACTATTCTAAAAAAAACTATTTTCTATTCAATTATAATTAAATTCGATATATTTTAGGCCTAAAAAATTCAAGATAGCAACAATAAGGTTTGTATTTAGAATAAAAGGCAGAAGATTCTGCCAAGTGAAACATCGAAACGTGTTCGTGAGAGAGCACGCGATTGCAAAGTACCAGTGCTAGGCGCGAATGAAAATGAATACATATATGTATAAGAAATACGTTCAAATATAATTTACTAAAAAATGTAACTGCACTTGCATGATCAAAAATTGGTATCCGTAAACATTCACTTGTAAATGCACGCCGAAGAGAAGCATTGCCTGGGTTGTATGGCATAGTCATAGTGACAATTTTATTGGCCAAAAAATTGTTCATATTTCGACGGATGCTGATACATGTCTGGGCCGTATGCCTAATAAACAGTGAACCGTGAGGTTTATTTACACACTGATCTGCGTTTACGTATACCAACAGATGATTATGCGAGTACCCAACAGACGAAGACGTACTGACGGAATCAAACACGAGGCATTGATGGGGTAAAAGTTCACAACGAAGGACATAGTTGGGATTTTGATCACATAGTAAGGTGCTCTCGAAAACTAACTCCAGGGCCAGCGGCACCTCACTGTCGTGCCACATGATAAATGTCCCCACTTGTTGATCGCCGCCTATCTCTAGCACAGGTACATTTGGCTTGATCACCTTCACTTCGCGAACTATGAGCTTCGATGTTTCACTTGAATCGCTCGAGTCTTCATTTATCCCGACATATAAAAAACCAGTCACTAATAGAGCCAAAATATCCGCATCGTTTAATGATTTTTGAAAGGTTAATTTCAAAGTACCCACTTGCAACAGATGCGTACTATTGAACGGTTCGGTATTTGTATCATACTCAATGGAAAAGCCAAAAAAATACCGAAACGTTCGTTCGAAAGGCACACACGTTACACGAAACATGCACGCATTACATTCTTCATATTTATTCAACTCTTTCACACTGTACAGGCAACGAATACTTTCATACATTTCAAAAAACATACGATTTTCCGAAAACCACTCCATCATACTTACAGACGAATCTTGTTGCTGCCGCTGTTGTTCTATGAACGCCACCATATCTCCATGAGGGATCTTCAACTGGCAAAATTGGCTCAAGGTGGCCACAGTGCTTGGCACGTTGTCGGTTGTTTCTGATGAAGCTGCAATGGCGTTCTCCGGCATGTGTTCTTGGATCTGCACTCCGCAAGCCTCGGTTCCTGGAGGCGTAGCAACATTTTCCAGTGCCAAGTTAGAAGAGGCTTCTTGTTGCGACGACACCGGCAGCAACTCTGTATCGAAGTCATCAATAGTTGGCAAAGGTGGTGGTGCATCTTCTTCAGGTTGTATTACTATATCGACAAAGCTCGCCAACAACTGTTCTTCGTCGACAGTGAGTTCCATATCGGTGGGTGCCTACAAAAAATGATTTTTTATTTTAAGATATATTCACACCACGATTTCTTCTTAAAACCTAACATAATTCTATATATTCGACATATAAGCAGAAAAAACGTGCCATACTTACATTATTCAGGTAATACGCCTCCAAGACGTGCGTAAAGTCTTCTAATTCTCCCCAAATCCCCTCGTTCATGTTGCTTCTTATTGCCATTATCCAGCTAATTTTCAAACTATGTTTCTGGAGACGTTTTTTGCGAGTGGTGGTAAAATTTTTTTGACGGCAGGAGTAGTCAAGCCAGAGCGACTTTTTAGGATGAAATGGACTGACAAATCCCCACGCACATACTTATAAGGCCCACGCGTTCCAGGCCCGACTTCGACAGCGTCATTTACCACCACCACGCCTGCGCCTTCTCTACTTCGAGTTGACACATGTTGGGCCTCCAACTTTTATCGCTCCGGCTTACTACATAATATATACATATAGGTTCGGGTATACATATAGGTTCGTTAGGAACGTTAAAATGCACCCGTAATTTCCCGACACGTCATATTCTTGCTTGCTGAGTGCACAAGCTGTACGCCAATAGACCGGTGCTGCAACCAGACCGACATTTGGGCAAAAAACACCAGACAACGATTATGTCAACGACATTGCCAGGAGGAGCTGTCAACACATTTTTTGCTCAAAACTAAGCGCCCACCAACAATTTTCAAACGTAAAAAGCGCCTTTCCCTTTTGCTAGTCCAATAATTGACTCCACGAGACTCCCCGTCTCTCGCACTATGGCTAATTCAGGGCACGAAAACACCCTTATTTTCCACCCTTTTGACGGCAAAAAGGCTTAATCTATTCTCCCTGCGAAAAAAAACAACTTTGTTTCTATTCAAGTTTTTGATCCGACATCATCCGAGCGAGCTAGCGCCGATTTTGTCTGCTGGAGTCTCTGGAGTCAGTGGAGTCTGCTTTTCAGATCTATTCCTATACGCGCAAAATATTTTTTCTTCTTGGCCTTGAGCCATAAAATTTTTTTTCGGCATTACACGGGGTATAGAAAGCTTGACTCCACTGACTCCACTGACTCCAGCAGACAAAATCGGCGCTAGCTCGCTCGGATGATGTCGGATCAAAAAGGTGAATAGAAACAAAGTTGTTTCTTTTAGCAGGGAGAATAGATTAAGCCTTTTTGCCGTTAAAAGGGTGAAAATAAGGTGTTTTCGTGCCCTGAATTAGCCATAGTGCGAGAGACGTGGAGTTTATTGGAGTCAACTGGAGTAATAGTGGCGCCCTCTCACTGATCGTCGCTGGCCGCTGACGGAACTAATGGTGCCCGCGCACCGACCTCGCACTATCCACGAACGCCTTTGTTCATGGTGCGAGAGAGCGGCCTAAACTCACACTATGCGTTCTACGCTTTCCTTCATAGTGCGAGGCTTGCCGAAAATTGTTGAATAAATTATAGTTTCTTTCCACCATAATTTCCCGACACGTCATATTCTTGCTTGCTGAGTGCACAAGCTGTACGCCAATAGACCGGTGCTGCAACCAGACCGACATTTGGGCAAAAAACACCAGACAACGATTATGTCAACGACATTGCCAGGAGGAGCTGTCAACACATTTTTTGCTCAAAACTAAGCGCCCACCAACAATTTTCAAACGTAAAAAGCGCCTTTCCCTTTTGCTAGTCCAATAATTGACTCCACGAGACTCCCCGTCTCTCGCACTATGTCTAATTCAGGGCACGAAAACACCCTTATTTTCCACCCTTTTTGACGGCAAAAAGGCTTAATCTATTCTCCCTGCAAAAAAAAACAACTTTGTTTCTATTCAAGTTTTTGATCCGACATCATCCGAGCGAGCTAGCGCCGATTTTGTCTGCTGGAGTCTCTGGAGTCAGTGGAGTCTGCTTTTCAGATCTATTCTTATACGCGCAAAATATTTTTCTTCTTGGCCTTGAGCCATAAAATTTTTTTTCGGCATTACACGGGGTATAGAAAGCTTGACTCCACTGACTCCACTGACTCCAGCAGACAAAATCGGCGCTAGCTCGCTCGGATGATGTCGGATCAAAAAGGTCAACGACATTGACACGAGTAGCTGTACAAGAACAATATATTTTGATCAACACGAAGGGCCCCATAGGCGCTGCCATCGTTTGCGTTCGCAAAACTCCATTTGACTCCAGAAGACTCCACGTTACTCGCACTATGGCTACTCCGAGAAAAATAAAACCCTTATTTTCCACCCTTTTCAACGGCAAAAAGGCTTAATCTATTCTCCCTGTGAAAATAAACAACTTTGTTTCTATTCAAGTTTTTGATCCGACATCATCCGACTGAGCTAGCGCCGATTTTGGGCTGGAGTCAGTGGAGTCAGTGGAGTCTGCTTTCAGATCTATTCCTATACGCGCATATATTTTTCTTCTTGGCCTTGAGCCTTAAAATTTTTTGCGGCATTACACGGGTATAGAAAGCTTGACTCCACTGACTCCACTGACTCCAGCAGACAAATTCGGCGCTAGCTCGCTTGATGATGCCGGATCAAAAACTTGAATAGAAACAAAGTTGTTTCTTTTAGCAGGGAGAATAGATTAAGCCTTTGCCGTTGAAAAGGGTGGAAAATAAGGGTGTTTTCGGCCCTGAATTAGCCATAGTGCGAGAGACGTGGAGTTTATTGGAGTCAACTGGAGTAATAGTGGCGCCCTCTCACTGATCGTCGCTGGCCGCTGACGGAACTAATGGTGCGCGCGCACCGACCTCGCACTATCCACGAACGCCTTTGTTCATGGTGCGAGAAAGCGGCCTAAACTCACACTATGCGTTCTACGCTTTCCTTCATAGTGCGAGGCTTGCCGAAAATTGTTGAATAAATTATAGTTTCTTTCCACCATAATTTCCCGACACGTCATATTCTTGCTTGCTGAGTGCACAAGCTGTACGCCAATAGACCGGTGCTGCAACCAGACCGACATTTGGGCAAAAAACACCAGACAACGATTATGTCAACGACATTGCCAGGAGGAGCTGTCAACACATTTTTTGCTCAAAACTAAGCGCCCACCAACAATTTTCAAACGTAAAAAGCGCCTTTCTCTTTTGCTAGTCCAATAATTGACTCCACGAGACTCCCCGTCTCTCGCACTATGGCTAATTCAGGGCACGAAAACACCCTTATTTTCCACCCTTTTTGACGGCAAAAAGGCTTAATCTATTCTCCCTGCGAAAAAAAACAACTTTGTTTCTATTCAAGTTTTTGATCCGACATCATCCGAGCGAGCTAGCGCCGATTTTGTCTGCTGGAGTCTCTGGAGTCAGTGGAGTCTGCTTTTCAGATCTATTCCTATACGCGCAAAATATTTTTTCTTCTTGGCCTTGAGCCATAAAATTTTTTTTCGGCATTACACGGGGTATAGAAAGCTTGACTCCACTGACTCCACTGACTCCAGCAGACAAAATCGGCGCTAGCTCGCTCGGATGATGTCGGATCAAAAAGGTGAATAGAAACAAAGTTGTTTCTTTTAGCAGGGAGAATAGATTAAGCCTTTTTGCCGTTGAAAAGGGTGGAAAATAAGGGTGTTTTCGTGCCCTGAATTAGCCATAGTGCGAGAGACGTGGAGTTTATTGGAGTCAACTGGAGTAATAGTGGCGCCCTCTCACGCGTCTGTAGTTGCTTGCCAAATGGCACGTGAACGATTACGAACAGTGGGAGAAATTTCTACATCTCCAATACAAAGATCGTCATGTCAAAGGTGAATTCTATACCGTCGACTATGAGTGCTTGGGATCCGTTATGAAAATGATGTCGGTCGCCGAAGCCAAGTCTTTAGATGTTGAACAAAAAACCCAACCTGTGCCAGCGCCTGAACCCGCAACTGCACCAATCACTATGAGTGTCGATGAGATTCTCCGCATCTGTTTGTCCACCAATGCCGACCTGAAAAATTACCGTTACAATAAACATCTAAAATTGCTGCTATGTGAAGACGCTCTCTCGACGAAAGATCAGCTCCGTGACGTGCTCTGGGAGGCAATCCGCGCGAGCGGTGACAAAATTGACCAGGACACGAAAAAGCACATGGTATTTGACAATGTTGTACGAACATTTTTGGATAACATCCAAGACGATACCATTACCAGGACGAAACGACGTCGTAGCGCTCAAGAGATGGTCGAAGATCTGTGGTCCTGGGAACGAGATCCAGAGGACTCCTCAGAAGATGGAGTGCCTTTGCCAAGCGCGTATACCGTTGTGCTGACACTAGCAACCTGTATTTGCTCGATGATGGTGATAGTGATTGTGATACACCACGGAAGGTTCAAAAACTTTCGAAATCCAAACTCGTGTCTCTCTTGGCTCAGCAGATCGCACCAAAGATATGGGAAGAACAACAGTTTGTCAGATCGACCAGCGGCCAGTCTCAGCTGTTGGACGAATTCATCAAGCGTGTACCTGTGCGTGCAGGACCTGAAAACCAACACCGGAAACTTGTAGACTACACCAGTTGGCTGGAAGAACATCTACAAAAAAGCTCCAGCGCCAAAGATTTCATTTCTTTGCCTCAAATATACGCTCGGCTGCAGCAAGAGTATCCACAAGCAAACATCGATAAACGCACGTTGAACGATTGCTTCCAGAAGTGGGCTGCTACACACAAACTGCGTTTTCTCGCTAGATACCGTCCAAGAGAGCATGGCCATCAACTACATATACGTAATGTTGTTCTGCACTATACATTCAAATAATAATTTACCATAAAAACTTCATCAGAAAATTTGTACAGTAAAAATTTCACAATAAAAATGTTTTGCAAAAATCTACTGTTTATTATTTCTGTTCGTCACCGCGTCCCACTCCCCGCATTTTGTGCTGCTATCGTTATCACTTGACGACCCATCTCCGTAAAATACGCGCGGTCCTTTGTCGGTCGGTGAGGTGCGGTGCAGGCGGGGCGAGAAGCGTGCCTTTCACTTCTTGGCCTTGTGCGCTGCCTCACACTATGGCACACATGCCTATGTCGATAGTGCGAGCTTCCCCGCGAGGTACCGCAACACGCAAATAGGCCGTTTCTCGCCCCGGTTAAACCTCGCACTATGAACGCTGGCTTATCGCTCATCGGGCGAGCTTCTCCTATCTAGATAAAATATTCGTATATGGGCGTATGTATGGTGTAGGTACATATGTATATCCCTTGTGTCAATGATGCAAAAAATTTAGACCTCTAGTATTTTAGACTTTTTTTTCAAAAGGGAAAGCAGAGAATGGGTATATGAAAATAGGAACGTCTCATCTCCTCCTCCCAACGTCCCTCCTCAAGCCTACGCATTTCTCTGTTTGCCCTTGTCCCAAGCCTCGCACTATGAGATATACGCCTATGTCCATAGTGCGCGCGTGAGGTACCGCAACACGCCAATAGCCCGTTTCTCGCCACGGTTAACACTCGCACTATGGACAAGGCGCATCACAGCTAGTGTGAGTTTCGGTCGAAGCGGGCTATAGAGGTGCGCGCAGTCAACAGCAGTGTGAATCTTTTTTCGCGTCCTCCTTCTATATGCCCTTTCGTATCGAAAAAAAGACGTTTGTGCGCGAGGTACCACAACACGCCAATAGGCCGTTTCTCGCCACGGTTAACACTCGCATTATGGACGATGGCTGGTAGTGTATCAAAAAATTTTGTGTGTTTTTTCTTACATCCTTGTATGCGATGTCTGAAAATTGAAAATCGAGATGTGATTGGGAGAGTGAAAAATGAAAAAATACACAAGTATTATGCAATTTTGTTTTATATTTAGAATATTTAGAATATTTACAATATTTACAATATATACAATATATACAATATATACAGATAGACATAAATTTCATCTAATTTGAGCCTTCAAGATAACGTGGTGCAATTGCAATTTTTTGCCATCGACGCGTGGTTGATAGCGGTCGACAAATCGCAGATTGTTCTTTTGTGCCCAGATTTTCATACAGCCACGCACAACCCGCTGATCGAGGCCTTTGTTGTTGGGATTTTCCTGCCGCATACCCTGGAAGACTTGCTTGGCAGTGACGTAGGCGTTCGCTTCGTTATCGCCGGCAACGGTCACGTGCTCGTCCATCCACGCCGAATATTCGTTATTGCTGTCACAAATTTCTTCCTTCCAGGCGTGCATCGACTCGGGAATGGTGCTGTATTGGGGATCGCGGTAACGGCGCAACAAATCCAAAACTGCGCTTCGCCACCTGGGAAACTCCTGGTTGATGCCCTTGTTGACGTGAAAGGTGTTTTCCTGCAGGTACGTGTCTTCGATACGTTCGACGAATTTCGATCGCATGGCACACACCACCATGCGCGCCATGAACGCCTGATCGCTGGCGTCAAAGTGTGGATATTCGCCTTCGTTGAGGATCAACACCAGCCCCGCTTGAAGGATGAAGGAAAACATTGCCGAAGAATACATCATGCGCCCGTCAATCATGTACTCGCCACCGGTGATTGCTTTGACCCAGCCACAGTCTAGCGTCATATTCTTCTTTAGCTCGTCGGCCGTCAACAATCGTTTGCCCTTCAACAACTGTAGTCCTGCATCGTGGCTGTTTCGATCGGCGGTAAGGGTGCTTTGGCATACGTATTTCGTGCCCGTCATCGCGTACATGCCGAGCGTTCGCTGCAATAGATTCATCATCGTTGTTTTCCCGTTAAAACCCGCACGCTTGTCCGTCAACACGAGAAACTGTTTGTCGGTACGATCGCCAGTCAACAGGCGCGCAAAGTAGTGCAACACGAAATCGCGCTCTTCGGGTTTCGGCAACAGTTCGTCAAAGAATTTTTGCACTGCCGGCATGTAGGTTGCCGACTCTTCTTCAGAATAGTTCCAGCCCGCGCTCGTGGCCACCAAATCGTCGCATTGAATATCGCGCCATTCGCCGCGCACAGGGTCACGACTGAAATCAAACAGTCCGTTGTCGAGTACGAAAAGACTCCGATTACTATCCAGCGTATTCAAAAAATTTGGATCGTAAATGTAGCCCTCCAAGCTGTGTCGGAAACTTTTGAGATAAGGCACCTGCGCCACGGTTCTGCGTTCTTGGTCGTCCAGATCCTCCACGTGCGCCTCGATCAATTCGAGAAATTCTTTTTCAATCAGCTGGTCGGGCACTGTTCGCCAATGGTGCGTGACATCGTCGCAGCGATAACTTCCCGCCTTTTGCCCGGCATAGCAGTATTTCTCCATCAACTGGGCCAACGGGATGGCACTGAGCAAATCGCGCGCCATTTGATGATGCGCCCGTTCGTTTTTCCCCGCCGCCGCGGCGCCGCCGCGCTCTTGATTCTCGTCAGATCGTGCGACACCATTTTTCCTCTTTTTCACCACACTCAGATGATCGGTGGCTAGGGGAAACCCCGTGAATTGCGACAGAAACGTCCTGCACGCCAAACCGCACTCGCGCAACGCCAATTGCATCCATTTGCGATTCGTTTTGATTTTCCCCTCTGCTAAACGGAGAAAACAACGATTACTGTCGTACGGGTAGACGAGTTCGAACTTGGACTCTGTGTCGCCGGTGTCGGGGTCGCACTTGATGAATTGAAACGTCTCGTCGTCCACGAAGAAGCACTGCGAAGGTCCGGTGAATTTTGCATCGATGCGTTCCAGTCTATTCTGGATATCGACGTGGTCGGCCAAATACGCGATATGAACGAGATCCGGCCACGACACGACACTGGCCGAATCCGAGAGGATGGCAATCTTTTCGTTCGACGCCACCAGGAGATCGTCATTCGTTTCGCGTCGCAATTCAGTAATTTTTTCAGGCGGCTCGGGCATCCGCTCGTGCAACAGTCTCGTCAGTCGTTCGAGGCCGTGGGTACGCGTACGCGTCAATGCCGTTAGATGCGCGAAAGATAGAGTACCGTTGGATTGCGCGTACATTTGCTGCACGTCCTGCAGATTGCGATACTTGTCGGGTGCGAGTTTCGAAAAAGCATCGGCAATGTCCACGGCGTCATATGTGTTTTCGCGTGCCGTTTCCGCGATCGCCCACACCACGCGGCACCAACTGTCTCGATTGGCGGCAAGTGCAGCAGCATTGTCGAGAGCTTGAACTGTTTCGCGCAGTGTCGCTTTCGAAATGTAGCCTTTGTTGTGTTGTTTGCGCAAAGACCACGAAGTTCGCGGCTGTGGTGCTGTAGACGGACAGGACGCGGTTGATGTTGACGCTTGACCTCCATCGACGCCTGCATTCGCCAGATTTTGTAGTCGGGGATGTTTGGAGCTGGGTCCGGCTGTCGTGTCAAGCGGTGCAAAAGGGAGTCGGCGTTTCGCGGCTCTACCAGACGGCTGGAGACTAAGTAAAATGTTTTTTAACCACGGCGGTAAGGGTGTCAGCGGTTTCGTTGCATCCGCGTCCGTCAGCCACGTATACCCTGGCGAGCCAACACACACGACGAAACTTTTATCGGCGAGAATGTCAATTTTCAATTTTTTGTTGTTATGCTCCGGATATTTAGCGCGTAATAATGTCCCACTCAAGCCTTGCACAAGCCTTCGCGAAACACTGCTGTCATATTGAAAATAAATATGCAAACCGCCACTTTTTGTCCGGACCGTCGGGGCACACACGGGATTTGCCGGATCGTCGTGCAGTTCCAACAGTAGCTGCCACGCTTCCACACCGTCTAAATATTGCGCAGGATCGTTGGTCTTTAGCAAATCACAATCGACCACCATAATGTTATTACGCGCACACAACAATCCATACGTGGAGCCCGCGTCGTGAGGTACAGATGCCTGTATGTCGGGCCATTTTGCAATTTTCGGCTTCTTGTCGGGCCAACACGGAAACGAGAGTAAACTCGGTAAGGTCGAGGCAAAAGCCACACTCGATGATGACATGCTGTCGGCCATTTGAAAAAAAGTTCAAGTACTCTATAGGAAACTTGGAGTTGGTCTTTGACGCGCGACTCGAAAAACTTTGCTGGTAGTCTACCTCCGCGCGAGGCAAATAAATGTTCCATAGTAGAGTTTACTCTCAGCGACCAAGTCGACGCTGTATAACGCGCCGTGATGACACCACATACACACTTTGGCGGGGAGGCGTGCCGGAGCTCTGCGATTGGCCGATGGCCACGCGGACGATACCGGGAGAGGGACGAAGCGGCCGGGCGTCTTTCGCACCAGAGTTGACTAACATAATTGATGCATCGCCGCGCCGATGTTAACTCAGAGCACTGTCAACGCCGCGCCGTAACGCGGGGGACTCACACTACCTATATAAAGGCGTCGCAAGATCTTCCAGCAGTTAGAACGCAGTCCGAGTTGCTGGCGAAGTCAACAGCAAGCAAACAGTCTGCAAATTTTGTTTTTCTTTCATCATGAGCGTTCCGTCTACCACACGTTTACCTCCGCTCATGGATATGGTTCAGCAAGAAGTAGACCAGTGGATCGCTGCGGGGGAGGATCGGTTATCCTTTGGAAACTTTATCATCAAAATGGGAGCGTTTATGCAACGAACGCATTATGCGCTGATATCGACGGTACTCCAAACCAACACTGTGATTGTTACCACTAAATTGCTCGTCGCAATGGGAGTGTTACCTGACTCGGCGTCGCCCACGCACACCCAGGCTAAACTGGTGAGCTTCCTGGACGCGGACCCACCGTTGAAATATGGCGTGGTCGAAAAGGAAGGGTCCCAGCTGTTCCAGTACGTCATGGATACCAATACGTTTCAAAATCTGCTGTCGCGCATCAACACCGTGCAAGCAATCGAAGTGATGACTCAGTTTGTGACGTACCGGACCCTACTTCAAACGGCATATCAATACTATTTGCAATCGCTGGATGGTGCCCAGAATCTGGAATCCCCACAGGTATCGGAGACCAACGCCAGGGCGAGAATTTTGATGCTTGTTACTGCACTTCGACAAGAATTTGCAACATTACGTGTGAATTGTGAACGAGAACAGTTAGTTCAACAGCGCGAACGCGAATTGGCTGCCTCCGAGCGTCACATCAACGAGCGGCGATGGGAAAGGCTGTTCAAAAATCTACCGCAGTCGTCTGGAGTGGAGAACAGCTCTGCAGGAAACGGTCTGGAGCCTCTTGATCTTTCGCCGATACACAATGCCATCAAACCACAGCCAGCTAATGCCTCAAACCAATGCTCAATAGGTGGGTAACTATACATGTTCATGGGTGTGTGTTGGTGCTTGTCAAAAAAAATGTAAATCCATTGATGTCATTTCTTTTTTTTCTTTTCAGGGCTATATGTGACTGCGACGCCTGGGGATTGGTATATCATGTGTCGCCAGGACGTCGGATGGGGCCGAGCAAAGCGGACATTGAAAGAACGCAACTGCCACGAATATTACAAGTGGGACTTGGTGATTGCGTCCAAGCGAGATTTGACGTGTCTCTTTCATCGGGGCCTCTGTGAAAAGGAATGGCAGTGGTTTCCTCGTCTCAATCTTTTGCACTATCTCGGAGATTCTTCAGCAGTACCGACATCCGACGCCGTCGTCGACATGATTAGTAGCCTCGTCTATTCGCCGCTGAGCTACTATGTTGCCACTTCACATGACTGACTTCTGGTTTCCTATCATTTGCATGTTTTTTTCTACAATATATTGACGAAATAATAAAAGCTCTGTATAGTGCCTGAAATTTTTTTACATGAATTATGAAGTAGAATAATTATTTTGTAGGCCCTTTGTAATTTTACAAGATGTAAACTGTAGCAGTTTTTTTCCAATATAATATAATAAAATAGTGTTTTGTTTTTGTGCTCAACAACAGCATACAAAAATGCAAGGAGTGTCAATTCCCGCCAAAAACTGTGTGCACGGCAACTGCTATTGTGCTCGCCCCCACCACTTGCCAGTCATAATATATAGTGCACTCCCGCGGACGACGCTTCTCATGAGTCCCCCTCGCCCTTCTCGCCCACTGAATTCAAATCAGGATCCTGACGTCCCAGGCATTCACTTAAAACCTGTTGCGCGGCCAAAGTGTGAAAAGTAAGGTTGCTTTTATGTTTTTGCAAGCAAATTTGTCCATTTGTATTGCGAACGAAAAGTGATAAGAGTATGCCGGCTACCGAATTTTACGAGCTGCTATGGACAGCAAACGTGCAAACGTCATTTTTCACGCAAGCCGAAAACACAGGCGTTGGGACCGAGGAGAATATTCGCCCCCCCGCGCCTGGTATCAGCGCTTCGATTCATTTTAGCCAAAGCGTCCCTTATCCAAATGAGTCTATATGCCGGCAACTGGGCACGATCCGTGGGCACGTAGCCGAGCGCGCGCCCGTTTATTCCTATTATTTAGCGCAGAAAAATCGGGTTTATCGCATCTTGTATCGCAAATTAACCGAGTATTCCGAGCAGTATGTTGCAAATATGTATCTGTGGCTTTATCTTGGCTGTAGTAAAAATCCAAACGCTCCCCTAGCCCAGACCCTAGCTCCTTACATTTCAACCGTGATCGACGAACTTTTGTGTAGTTATCCAGCGATAGTCGCACATTTAACAGGGCATCGACGAAAACGACGCAAAGTAAACAAGACTACAGACGAGAACGCACCCACGGAAACGGTGACTAGTGATTGTCGGCAGGATTTTCAGCGCCGCATTCCGACGCTCAGCACTATGAAGCACAATATTGTGGATGTCAATGTATTAGATAGCATCGAGCCCGAGGCTTGGCTGGAACCACTATTGACTCTTGTCTTGAATATGGGCTCGGTTTCGTCCACACTCTCTTTTCTCTTCAAAAGCAACTGTTTCGAAGACGAGCGCGACTATTCTCTGTTTCTACTATACACATTGCCGCATCTCAACGCTTACGCGAAAACGCTGCTGTGTAACTGGAGTCACGTCGACGTCGGCCAGAAGCAGTTTTTTCTCAACAACTTTAACAATTGCGACTTTCTCTACTGTCTGGTACAGTATGTGGCGCATCAACTGCAGGAAAACGCTCGCGTCTCGCACGACATAGAAACCGAAGAGATGTTTCCATGGGAAAGCCTGACGCACAACAAGTTATTCTATAAATATTGCGAGGTGATGGCCGAATTTACGATCGACACGAAAAACGTCGCGGGTTACGAATTCTTTGCTCGTTACATCCTAGATTTACACACACTACCCAACCATGAATATTTGCTCTTCAATAATCGCGGCATGATAGTTCTCAAAGATCAAAAAGAACTGCTCAAAGGACTAAACGAAGATTATCGCGGGGCACTGGGTTTATTTCCACCCTACAAAGTGGAAGGTGAACATTTGGATTTTTTGATTTTTGAACGGCCAATCGGGATTCGCAATGAGCTGTTCCATCTCTACGAATTTGCCACGCCTGCCTTGAAATCTCTGCCGACACTCAAAGGCTTGCCCGATATTGATAACCGGCTATTCAGCTTATTAAATTATCCGTCGTGGAATGCAGTCATGTTCAAAAAACTCGCCATGATGCGCTGTTTTCTCGAGCACGCAAATTGGCAAACACTTAGCGCGCTGTTGTTATGTCCCACAGTCGATCCCGCCATGTTTGACGCGTTTCAATCGCAAATCGACCCAAACTACAGGGGCATTTCACACTACTACGAAAATGCAAATCGCGTAGTTCTAACTGATTTTATGGCTGTCAGTTTTTCTATGGGAAGTGCAAACAGTAGCGGGCCGCTAGCAGCCGAGTCTACGATACAAACGCGCGCCCCTTGGCATCCCAGTATATTGCCAAGCATTTCGTCCTATCGCTTATTAGCGCAGTGCTTGGCACACTGGCTTCGCGTTTTCGCTGTGGTTGAAAAAACACACAATTACAATGTCCCGAACCTATGTTCGTTTGTGTATACATTTTTTGGTACCGCATCACACGAAGTTGTCGGCTTGCCGAAATTAGACGCCTCTTGTACAACGACGCCGGCGCCGCTAAGCGACGACACGAATACGTGTCGAGACGTTGACACCGCCGCCGCCCGTACAAAGTATACCTTTCAATCTGACGACGAAGAACAATTTGTTCACAACAATAATAGTTGTCCGCCGTCCGAAGCAGCGTCGATCAAAGCAGATCAATATCGCACAACCGCAACGACGCACACAGATTATGGTAAATTGTTTACCGCCACCTGTTACACCGGCGAAAATAACAAAGATACGAAATTTATCCAATATGTAAAATCGCAAAATATTGCCGCCAAAAATTTTGCTCATCTCGAAGAGCAGGTGCGCACCGTACTGCATGAGCTGCAAAATGCTTCAAAAAACGATTTGTGTCCCTCTATGGATTGTCATATGGTTTCGATAGCGCCGCCGTCGCATAAACGCGTCAAAACTAAATCTTCTAACGCGGTTAAAGACCAGAGACTGTCCAATAATGACGCGCACTTATTCCCGCCAACATATGTTATGAAATTATGCATCTCGCGGCACACGCAACCCTTGGACCGATCGGCGTTATATGACGCGTTGATGCACATTGACGTTGACAACGACGGCGTTTACAACGAGATCGCTATCGATTTGACGAAACAACCGCGCGAAGTCTTAAAGTTTTTACTATGTCTCGTGTCGTGGATCCTTCGTATTGGTACAAGACATCCATACCATGGAACGCCCATCTTTCGTTGGATGAACAACAAACGCCAGCAACTCTACGCCGAATTGCAAGACCTCCTGGTCTCAAAGAACGGCAAAGCCTTCCATTTTTCCAGTCTGCAAGAATTGTCGCAGCTAATAAAAAAATTTGATCAACACACCGAGGTAGATTTTTCTCAAATTCCTGCAGCGCAGATATCCTCATTGCTACGCACGCCTTTAATCAGTGTGTCAAATCTCAATTTAAATTTAACCGGGCTAGCACAAACAACAAACAGCGAAGAGAATGCTCGTTGTGCTCCTTTTGCACCGCACCCCACCAACACCGGCCGCTCTTTCGACGATGACGTCGTTCTACAAATTGACCGCCGACAACAAACTCTCGAATTGTGCCTGATGGAACGCTACTCGAGCGCCATATACAATGCACTGGCGTCACTCGCTATTCATTCTGAAATGCTATTTGATCGGCTCATCGATATATTGAAAATGATCATGACGTTTCTCATCAAGGGCAATGTAAATCGAGTATACTACGCGCTCATCGGTCTGCCAAACGCGGGCAAATCATTATTGGCTTTTGCTCTAGGAAAAATGCTGGCCACCGATGTCTCGTGTGTCGTCAATCAACGATTCTTTTCCGCGGCCGCCCAGCAAGAGTACGACGGCAGCGTACGCGCGGCCGCTTTCAACCTAATGATTCACGGCGATGATGTTCCACGCATTTCTTTGCGCCAAACACGCCTTTTGGCAAACACGGCCACCAACACGACACGTGCCATTCGCGCGACCACCGCCAATCACTTTCGTTTGGCTGCGACGCCCTTGGTGACGAGTAATAATAATTTGGCCGGCGACGGAGCGGTGCTGGATCGCGTGCGACCGTTCATCAAGACTTTTGCATTCAGCGAGGTCGTTGCAACGATGCCGTCACGTCTCGACTCGGACCTTAAGTGCTGCACGTCGACCGTCGGCTACCAAATTTTGTTGCGGCGCCTCCCCCATTATATTGCAGCTAACGAATTATCTGGCTTGTGGATTCTTGCGAATCTCGTGATGCCGTACTTTTTTCACAGCCACGGAAATCCAATTTCAGGCAAATTGTCGCCGTCGGGCGCGCATTTCCACGAACAATATGTGGTGCAAAATTATCCCGTATTGAATTTCTTCAAATCGCACATTATCAGCCCGTCCAACGTAGTGACAATGGCGCAATCTACATTTTACACACTGGTCGAAACTTGGTGGACTGCGAATAAATTCAAATTCAACCTGACTTCCGAACTGACTTTTGCCATGATTTGGAATGATATTCGCGATCGTTGCGAAATTTACCGCGTGCCCAGTCCCGACTCGCACGTTCTATACGGTATGACTCTTCACCGTGCCACCAATAACTAGTGCTTTGATGTGTAGTGCCCTAGTGGTTTCGTATAGCAAACACCCCTGCCACGCGAATTTTGTCCTCATGTGAAAAAGGAACAACGCGGTGAAAAGTCGGCATATAGGTGGTAGCTAACCAATTACCGCACGTCAAAGGGTAGCCCCCCACTCCAAAGGTCATGGTTTCCAAGGCTATATATAAGGTGCTGCCGGAGCTCGTGTCATTTGTGCTCTGCTGCTCGTCTTTGGTGTGTCGTCTGCTTGTAATTTTTTTGCCGCTGCCCGCCTGCCGCTGTCGCCCTCGTTGGTTGTTATGATGGCCGCTGCCAAGCCCGAGCTTCCACCTGCTGTGGACCCCGAGGAGTGCGACACTTTGGTGTTGGACGTTTCCGTTTCCAGGGACGAACTGATGCGAATGACATCTGATGAAGAGACGGGAAATGAGTCGGAAGAAGAGGACGACGCCGAGAAAGAGATGTCGATCGGTTAGTAATATTTGTGCGTCTATACACACTACAAGTTGTTTGTTTTGTAACACTATGTCTTTTTTTACAGCATCCTCACGGTCCAGGGTAGCAGACTCCGCTCAGTCCGCGTCAACAGACGAAGCATTTGCTTTCGATCCCACCGTTCACGCTGCTGCAGTGTATAAGATGACGCGATCACAGAATCGACGAGGCGCTCCGCGTCCATTGATGCAGTATGCCCGGACGAGGCCCGTTCTCAAACCTCCTCGGCGCGAAACTCCACTGTCAGCTCTACGTGAGATTTTGCACCGCGCAAAGATACCCATGCAGAATTCCTATATATTTATCGACTTTCAATGTTTCAAAGAGGATGGTTTGATAATACCGTGTGAATTTGCGATTCGTGCGATCGTCCACACCGTTTGGAAATTCGGTACCGAACATCCAGATCAACGTTTTTATCAGACAGCAAACACCCAGTTTGGCCTTGTTGGTGCGACGAAACCCTTCTCGACTCTGACCGCCGAAGAAAAGCACACAAACAATTTCCGGCGCCAAGAAGTGCACGGTATCTGGTATACCAGTTTTGATAATGGACGCGAGACGCACTATTCGCCGCAGGAGATGAATCGCAGTATTGCCTCGGTAATTCAAAACGTACAGGCGTCAAGTGCGTCTCCTACCGTCATCGTAATGAAAGGACGAGAAAAAATCAACTACTTCCTCCAGTGCCATCCAATGTATCAGTATATGGTGCGAACGATGCCCGAACCTTACCCGCCAAACATCCAGCCTTGTTCAAAATATATACATCATACTGTATCGCGAACATCCTCACCGTCTTGTGCATATGCCAATGTGCAATTCATGGCGTCGGTTCTCGATAAGGCCGGCTTTTATCTTGCTTGATTGTGCATTGGTGCCTTGCGCAATGGCGAGTATGTACTTTTTTTAATTATAATTGACCTATCTAGTTTAACCCTTTCGCTCCCAGTGGCCACAAGTGTGATCTAGTTTTCTACCCGAAAAACGCCCCTACGTGAAAAAAACATCTCCTTGTAGTTGTGTCGAATAACCCTGTAATGGATTCATGACAAAAGGCTAAGATTAGTTCCTAGTACTTGTTAGGTCATCAGTCTATTGCACGTATCAAAGCCATTGACCGTGAAGGTTAAGAGATATTTTATGTTATGTTATTATTTAATATTAGTTTATATAACAAGACTGATATATTATTGTAAACTGTGTATAGTAATTGATGTTTGTTTAATGTTTAAATATGTATATAATAACTTGATTTATACACATTAAGATTAGATACGATTAGATATATTTAGATGCAGTAAGATAAGTTTATACCATTTTTTATATATTTATATTAAAGTATGTTTTATACAAAGTCTCTTGTTTGACTTCTTGACGTGTACCAGATACTACGAACCAAGTACAAAGCAGAAGTACACCACATGGCGACCCTTCCATGAGAAGTACACCACATGGCGACCCATGCCAGGATAAGTACACCACAACCCTTTTCCGAGGTTATGTACCCGTCTATCAAAAATCATGTAGGTATTCGTTTTTTATGTATTCAAAATGTAGAGCTCAATAATAAATATTGTATACTGTGTGAGAGCTCAATAATAAATATTGTATAGATACTGTGTGTATGTTTTTATTTATATGGAAGGATAATATATGAGGATGAGGTTAGAAAAATATGATTTTTTTTTATTTTTTTTTATTTACAAATTATGTACACACGATACAAAAAATATAAAAAAACAAGAAAAAAATACAATAAATGTGAGTATCATGTGCGGAATTGCACAATCACCAATCATCATCGAAAAAGTCAGAGTCTATATCCCAAAGTCTTCGCCGACACTTGCATTTGTGAATTCTCCAGTGTTGGCGCATGTACGGGTCAGTTTCGGTCTTTTTTCGAAACCTAATGGCTAAGGTAATATCGTGGTCGAACATTTCCAGCATCGAGCGTGCCAAAGCGGAACTGCTGTGTGTTTCGATTTGTTCCTGTAGATGGATTCGGCCGTCGACTGCAAACTTTTCCGTAAAAGCCTCTAAACAGGCACGGTGTCTGTTTTGTGCTCGTAGTAGCGTGCGTGCGCACAATTCCGTTAATGACAGGGGCTGAGGTGTGCGGGTGAGCGCACACAAACTTCTCCACGTCAAACATCCCTTGTCCCAACAGCGCCGCGGATAATGGCGGTCTTCTAATATGTAATACCAAACAGTGTGGAGTGCTTGATTGAAATAGTGGGGATGCATAGCGTCGGCTATGGGATACAGATACAAATCTTTCATCGTCAAAAGACCATCAGTTTTCAAATTATTTACGAATAAATTCACAAACATGTAGAGGCGAACCAAATTGTGTCGGTAGCAGTACTGAAGCATTTTTTGCCCGTCGATTGGCTTTCGCGCACCATGTTCCACCACGGTCACAAACAATGTGGCAAAAGTGTACATGACGATGCTCCGATAGATAGGATAATTCTCCAGTTTGGCTATGGTGTGGTCTGGGGCACAGAAACGCAATAGCGTCAAAAGTATTTCTTCGGGCAGCGAAGACTGGCAGTCTGTTAGTTCAATGATGTCGTAGCAAAACTGTAGAAAATCCAATCGATGTATTGGATAATACGCTCCATGCCGACAGACTTGCCTCACCACCTGCAGAATCATCTTGTCTGCTGCAGTCGAACGGATTTTCTCGTACTCTCCCTGCTGTTGCTTATGATCCCGGGGACCATAATTGTTGGTTAATCGCTGATAGGTACTACGCACAAAATTTAAAGCGATGAACACTTTTCCGTAGTATTGACTGAGTTCGAGTAACTGGAGACACAGTTTCGTCTTGTGAGACACAGGAAGAGAGTCGTCGCGAAACGCCAGCTGATGGAGTTTTAAATACTTTGGTAGCACAAACACAAACTTTACTTTTGGCGCGCGGAAAAAAGTATACTGTATCCCGTCGATGTGCTGTTTGACATTGGTATACAGCTGTTGAATGTACACGGGATTTTTTTTTAATGCCTTGTGCGATGCTCGATTAAAATTTGCACATTGGCGCGTCTTCTGACTTGTTGGCATGTTTACTGCTGTTAACTGTGGCACAAGCGCGCGGCCGACGTCCAGAACTGCACGCAACAAAACACCCTGCGAATGTCGAAGACGCCTGGTTTTAATGTCGAGCGAGCGGGCACTCCCACTCTCACCGGCGCGCGGCCGACGCGACCACACAACATCCAACCAATCGTAAACGGTTAACACACAGACGTGTTGTGTTGCCGTTTACCACTTCTTGGCGCGTACTGTGTGCCGTGGCGCACGCTAATCATCTCCTCTGTGACTGTGTGTTTTTTTCTCACAAACTGCCCGATACGATACACCCCAAATAAAAACCTCCTTCCAACACACGTGTGGTTCAGTTTCAGTTTATTGCTCTCACGGTGCACATCGTGCGTCAGTCCCGCCGTTCCCCGCACCCCGCTGATCTCGCCTACACCGACGTCGCAAAAACATGTAAGTATTTGGCGCTTCTTTTTTTCTGTGAAAAAAATTTCTCGAAAAACATTGGTGCGCGCTAACGTTTACACGGCGCCAAAACGGCGCACTGTGTCTCGCGGATAAAGTGCGCATTAGGGAAATTACGGCGCAGCATACGCGCAGCATAAAAATTATTTTTATACTTGTAGAATAATTTTTATGGAGCGCATATCGTGCGCCGTACGAATTGAAATGGCGCACTTTGTAGTGTCGTTAGCGTGCGCCATATCGGCTTTTTGGTGCGCCGTAAGTTCTTCAGGGCGCACCCATATTTTCACTGACACTTTCCGTTGCAGGGGCTACGTGGTACGACGAGTGACCCGTCAATACGTCATTGACAAGAAGTGGACGCCTTTCGTCAAGAGCCACAGCGAGGCCTTGCACCTCCTGAGTAAATGGTGGAAACGACACGAGCTGTCACACCGCGAAGTCCGCGGCGGCTTTTATATCTTTACAAATTATCCTTACGAGTATCTTGTGTACGAGAAGCTAAAAAATAAGATGACCATTGCTGAGGCGCTCGACAAATGTGTGTTGTACGTTTTGCCCTTACACACTCATTCGTCAGAGTCCGTGGCGCGGTTTCGAAGCATGATAAAAAACGACGAACGAGCACCCCTGGCCGAACTCTTGAAACTATTGGACTATAAAGGATTTGTGCATCAGCTGAGCGAGAGTATGATTGGCAGCGGTGGGAAGAGTCGTCTAACCGAGAAGAAGATGCAAACTCTGTTTATGACTGAGTTTATAACAGCACTGCGGCGCACGACTCTTGGCTATGACAAATACATATGGCCAAAGGAGTTGCCGGCCGTGGTCACTTTTCGATTGAAGGAGCTGCCGAAAACTAAACTCGAAAAGTCGCTCAACGCAGTGATAGCTATGTACGCTCAAACGCACATCTCGCCCACGACCCGACAGCAGTTGGAAACGATCTTGGCCAAGTCTCTGTACGAATCGACCTGGAGAGACTGGTTTCTCTGCTTTCTCCGCGGCCTCCAACTCTTACTGCCCCTTGTGTATCGACGCGACAATAATCATGGTCCGGACGACGAATCAGCAAATGATGACGACGACGCCCACCTGCCTCCTGTGATCAAACATTGTCTCGAGCGACTACGTGCCCTACACATCGGCACCATGGAAGAGTTACAGCGTCACGTTCAAAAAAAAACCCTAACGAACATCCACGAACTGAAAAATATAACCAACATCCCTCTAAAGCACGGATCGGCCAAGGCGCAAATCCAAGGACGCAGCAGCAATATGCGGCGCAATATCATCTCCCCCAAAGTCTTGAGCATTCGCGGCCAGATCCTGTTGAATCCCACACTGCACGCCAACGAAATCATCCTGCCCACTAATACTTTACGTCGATTTCGAATGCAATTGAGCAGGCGCTACACCACGGATTATCGCCTGTATGATTTGAGCAATGTGCTGCCTCAACCGCATTGCTTTTACGATTTGGCGCCAGATTGTCGTCTAGTGATGAAGCGCGACCCCGTCCTGGACCTCAGCTCCCTGGTGTTGATCAGGCGTGTGGCTTTCGCCGATTCTGATTTTATTCACATTTCGCCAACCATCCTCAAGGGACAGAATGCAGATTTCGATGGTGACGCTGAAAACATCAACGACTTTAATGGCCACTTGCCATGTGCCGAACTCGACTTGTGCCTGGGCACGGCGTGTCGCATTTCCAATGGCTTTTTCACTTTGAAGTTACAATTCACCGAGACGCACATCTACTTTATGCACCAACGATCCTTGCCCCTGGACCATCGTTTCTACGATCTCTACGAGGCGGTGAAGCGTTGGTGCATCCACGCATGGCTACGCTGTTCCACCACTGTGCAGCTTATTCGCCAGCTCTTGCTCGAATATGACAAGTATCCAGCAGCCGAGTGTGACGTAACACTTGCAGAGATTGTCAAAATGATCGAACCTACCGAATTGATTTTACGAACCTTTTGTTGGCAACTCTACTGCAAATACGGCTCGTTCGTGACCGATCGGTTCTTTCACGAAATCAATCTCAAGTCCATTGAAGTGTACAACGGCGTAAAAAACGAGTATTATCGACCAGAACTCGACGGTACGGAGCTAATGAGTGCGAACATGAAGCTTAATCGCACGCTGTTGAAAACGGTGTTCAGTTTGAGCAAAGGCACGATCTCGCATTTTTTGGAATTCATGAAATTCTACAATGCCAAAGCCGAAGACCGTGAAGATTTCCACGCGGCCGCCCAACAACTGCAAGATCAAGTTGACACCGCCACGTCGCAGATTGCCATTGCCGTGCGGCAAATCCCCATTATCGGACACCAGTCGTTCAAAGGCCTTATTACTTACAATGCTCTTTATATCAAAAACGGAGCCTTATACTACAACGATATCTGTTTACATAAGGACGTTAATAAATATTTTTTCCCACAGAATATATTTTCAAATACCAGTACGGCTCTAATTTTTAACGCTTTGGCTCAGGCGAATGTACTTATGGAAAACCACAAAAATAAATAAAATTGTATTCAAACCACAAAGTGAGTGTTTTATTTGTTCACATGCCCCAAAAATATTCGACCACTTGTGTGATTCGCCCGTCACCGCCAACCGCCTGCCTGCCCGTTCATCTGGGCAAAAAGAATTTTATGATTCATGCTTGGCGTTTCTTTTTGCATGCCCATCTTTCATCCAAGAGCGCTCGCCCAGTCATTACTTGTCACCTCGCAAATTATCGTGGTCGCACATGGCCCAAATTATTACAACCACAACTCGGCGGTTTGCCCGAGCCCCACAACCACCACAACTTTTTGCGGTTGGCGTGCAACCACCCCCCTGGCGGCACGCGTTCGACAAACACCACCAAAAAAACTGCATGACGACGCAGTAATTTCGTAAGAGAAACATTTGACATGGAGTCTCGCCATGTCACATTTAACCTTTCACCTCAAATTTATGTCTTGCGAGTGTGGACTTTTGCGGCGGGGAGGGCTCGGTGTGGCGAATGGCAACGTGCGGCTGTGGATCGGTCTCGCTTTAATGCCAGAATTTCGCGCACAGCAAAGATTCTCGAGTCTGTGTTGCAACATAAAATACAAGCGAGCACTATTTTGCTGGCACTATTACGTCTTCAAGACATTTGCGACGATTTCGACGATCTCGATGTGACAAATTGAAAAATAAAAACACAAAAAACTTCACAAAAACGCACATTTAGCCTTTTTTCAATCATTTCTTTTGGCAACTAATGTCGCACAATAACAAGAACGGTATGTTGGCGATGAGACGTTTCGCTACCAATACATAATAGACCAATGCCAGGGAATTTGGAGCGCTATACTCGCGCTATTTGCGATACGCCAGCGGTCATAGTGCGAGTATTAACCGTGGCGAGAAACGGGCTATTGGCGTGTTGCGGTACCTCCCGCGCTCACTATGGACATAGGCGTATATCTCATAGTGCGAGGCTTGGGACAAGGCCAACCGAGAAAGGCGTAGGCTTGAGGAGGGACGTTGCGTTGGGAGGAGGAGATGAGACGTTCCTATTTTCATATACCCATTCTCTGCTTTCCCCTTGGAAAAAAAGTCTAAAATTCTAAAGGTCTAAATTTTTTGCATCATTGACACAAGGGATATACCTACACAATACACATGCCCGTTGGACCTGAACAGAGCAAGATAACCGCACATTCCTAGCAATGTGCAGCACATTTAATACAAATATATGGTGTGTTTTTATTCTTGATTTTTTTTTGAGAAAAAGGTAAAATAGATGGGATATGCAAAAAGATACACACGAAATTTATAAAAATATATACCTACATCTAATAACAGTTATGTACAAATTCTCTAGATCAAAACAGTAAATAATATTTCGGAACTAAAAGCTCCAACTATGGAAATATGTGCGAGGCACGTAATGTCTATGACTACACAGCACAACAGTTCAGCATAACTTCACATCGTCCGCGATCACCTTGGTATCTGGAACGTTGTTGATGCGAAGAAGAGGCGCTTCACATTCATCACAGTAGCTGACCAGCTCCGAGTACTTGGCCATGTCTTCGAGACGGCAGGTGACATCAATGTTGATGCAGTTGGCAGGACGCTGGGCTGCAGATATTTCGTGGTGGCTGCCGTCGATATGATCTCGGTGTTGCAGGTGACAGTCTCTGCAGACAGTACTACGTTCAAACACTCTCTTCCAAGCTCCATCGTTCAGATAATCGATATGACCCTCTTGGTTTTGGTATATTATTTCAACTACGCAAGTATATGCTTCGATTTGAATGCGATACCACATGGTGAAACAACTGAGAGACGTAGAAGTAGCGATGTACCAAAGGGCAAGATGCAAACACAAATACGTGTTTCGTGCCCGCCTCTCTTGGTTTTATCGTCGTGAAGGCGCCCCTGCCCCTCTTCATGTCGTGTGGTCCGCGCGACGCGACGTTCAGAGCCCCGCCTCTTTCACTGCGGTAAGGCACGGCAAGACGAGAGTTCCCGTTGCTCGGTTCGGGTGACAAAACTCGAACCATGTACGAGCCCAGCAACACGTCCCTGACGCTGCACAATGTGACGGGCATGCTAGGATCGGCGAGGGGCAGGAAGGCGTGCGGACCGTTATGCTTTTCAGGCCTAAAAACGATCGCTCTATGGCACAGATTTTTTGGTTCAAATTCCAATTCCTAGTTTTTACGTGATTTTTGGTCTTTCCAATCCCGAGTGTTCATTTACTTTTTCGTCGCAAAGTAAAAACTAGGAAACAAAGTAGAAAACTCGCACTTTGAACACAAAACTATAAACACATAGTGCGAGCATTAACCGTGGCGAGAAACGGCCTATTTGCGTGTTGCGGTACCGCGTGGGAAGCTCGCACTATGCATCAATTGTCCATAGTGCGAGGCTTGCTGCGCGCGCACCATTAGTTCCGATAGCGGCCAGCGACGATCAGTGAGAGGGCGCCACTATTACTCCAGTTGACTCCAATAAACTCCACGCCTCTCGCACTATGGCTAATTCAGGGCACGAAAACACGCTTATTTTCCACTCTTTTCAACGGCAAAAAGGCTTAATCTATTCTCCCTGCTAAAAGAAACAACTTTGTTTCTATTCACCTCTTTGATCCGACATCATCCGAGCGAGCTAGCGCCGATTTTGTCTGCTGGAGTCAGTGGAGTCAGTGGAGTCTAGCTTTCTATACCCCGTGTAATGCCGAAAAAAAATTTAAGGCTCAAGGCCAAGAAGAAAAAATATGTTGCGCGTATAGGAATAGATCTGAAAAGCAGACTCCACTGACTCCACTGACTCCACTGACTCCAGCCCAAAAATCGGCGCTAGCTCAGTCGGATGATGTCGGATCAAAAACTTGAATAGAAACAAAGTTGTTTATTTTCACAGGGAGAATAGATTAAGCCTTTTTTGCCGTTGAACAGGGTGAAAAATAAGGGTTTTATTTTCCTCGGATTAGCCATAGCGCGAGTGGAGTCAAGCTTTCTATACCCCGTGTAATGCCGAAAAAAATTTTAAGGCTCAAGGCCAAGAAGAAAAAATATTTTGCGCGTATAGGAATAGATCTGAAAAGCAGACTCCACTGACTCCACTGACTCCAGCCCAAAATTCGGCGCTAGCTCATGCGGATGATGTCGGATCAAAAATTTGAATAGAAACAAAGTTGTTTATTTTCACAGGGAGAATAGATTAAGCCTTTTTGCCGTTGAAAAGGGTGGAAAATAAGGGTTTTATTTTCCTCGTATTAGCCATAGTGCGAGGAACGTGGAGTCTGCTGGAGTCCATTGGAGTTTTGCGAACGCAAACGATGCCAGCGCATGTGGGGCGCTTAGTGTTGATCAAAATATATTTTTTTGACAGCTCCTCGTGTCAATGCCGTTGACATAATCGTTTTGCTGGTGTTTTTTGACTGAATGTCGATCTAGTTGGTGCCCTCAGCAAGCCATAGTATATAGCGTATCTGCAAAATATGGTGGAAAGAAAAAAAAAATCCAAAATTTTCGGCGATAGTCGCACGATGAGCAAAGGCGTAGAACGAGATGGTGCAAGGCTTGATGCGCGCGCACCACTAGTTCCGCCAGCGGCCAGCGACGATTAGTGAGAGGGCGCCACTATTACTCCAGTTGACTCCAATCGCCTCCGCGTTTCTCGCACTATGGCTAATTCAGGCCACGAAAACACCCTTATTTTCCACCCTTTTCAACGGCAAAAAGGCTAAATCTATTCTCCCTGCTAAAAGAAACAACTTTGTTTCTATTCACCTTTTGATCCGACATCATCCGAGCGTGCTATCGCCGATTTTGTGTGCTGGAGTCAGTGGAGTCAGTGGAGTCAAGCTTTCTATACCCATATTGCCAAAAAAATTTTTAAGGCTCAAGGCCAAGAAGAAAAAAAATATTGCGCGTATAGGAATAGATCTGCAAAGCAGACTCCACTGACTCCACTGACTCCAGCCCAAAAATCGGCGCTAGCTCAGTCGGATGATGTCGGATCAAAAACTTGAATAGAAACAAAGTTGTTTATTTTCACAGGGAGAATAGATTTAGCCTTTTTTTCTTAGACTCTTATTTGAAATTGAACACCCTATTGAAACTATCACGAGCCGCCACTGTTTGGGAGCGGGAATAAATAGCCGCGGCTTCCACGTTGGCTATTCAATTAAGTCAAGTCAGTCATTAGTGATGGAACAGTTTGAGTTCAATGCCAAGTATGTGCGAAGCGTTGCCGAGTATTTTGACGCTAACTACGTCTTTCCCCGCAATCCGCAAGACGTGGTGACAGCCAGTGATATCGATCCCTCATTGACGATCGTCAGCGACAAGACGGCCACGGCATACCAGGGTGAGTTGTATTTGGATGGAAAAAAACTCACCATGACTGGTAGCGAAGAATATTTCGTCCCGGCGAAGAACTTTGATCCCGTAAATGCCGACCCGACGCACCTTGTGAAGGCCTCTTTTCTGAAATATCAAATTCCAAAGGATATCGTGTTGCCATCTCGCGGCGGCCCGCTGGAAGCACGGCTGTTGGCCCCATCTGGCGGCGCACCAGAGAGAGTTTTTTGGGCCGATCTAGGCGACATGAGCAACCAAACAGTGTGCGAGTCATACACGATCGATAAATTTAACACGGGCCGCCTCGGAGTAGACCATCACGAGTATATCAAAGTGGTGGCGGTAAAAGAGAGCGACAAGACACCAGGCGATCATGAGGACCTGCGGCGGTATTACAAGACCCAAATGCGAATTCGCGTGTATTCCTGCGATGTCAGTTCGAAGAGCGTAATGACAAAAAGTGACGACGGTCATCTAGCGACGATCCAAGACTCGGAAGGGCTCATCGTTCACTCGAGCTCCTACCCTGTGTTCAACCGCCAGTTAATTGCAGTCTATTTTTTCTGTTGGTATTGAATACTTATCGCCTTTTTATAAGCATAATATTATATACTGCGCTGAAAAGTAATGTCGTATAAAATAAATGTTCTATATAGCACCAATGCGTTTTTATTTAATCATGGTTTACCAGGAACAATTTTGCATATATTGGCGCGGAAATATTTAAAAATTGCCACGCCAACATTTGTATTTACGGCTGATGATTGTGAGCGCGCTCTGGTCTTGCCTGAACTTTTGCAAAATAATATCGTCTATGTTAATATAGACTATCGTGATCTGGAAAGGCAGATTGGCCAGGGTCGCCTCCGAAACTATATTACAAATCGCATGTCTGCAAGTGCGTTGCAGATCTTGGCAGCGCTCTGTGCAGGCATCAAAACGCACCGCCCCCCCAGGGCGCAGTTGCAACTGATTTATCACAATGACGTTGTGCAGCATGCCACCGCCACTGTGACACCGGGCAACATCAAAAAAAGTTTCGCCTCCCATATTTTGTATTATTTGTGGTCGGATATAATCCGTAACCCGCGGCCCGTCGAAATGTTTCTCGGAGGTAATAAATTTTTGCAGCCCATACAGAAATTGAGTGAGCTGAAAACTTGTTGGTCGGTGATTTTGCAACAACAAACGCTGGCCTGGTCCATGGATTCGAATAACATGGAATTTGAGACGTACGTGAATATGCTGTTCCGCGAATGGCTGTTAGTTACACTGATCTTTGCCAAAGAGCCAAAAAAATTACTGTCAGTTGACGCGCCCGCTACTAATCTGCTCGTATCCCATCATTGGCTCGATATGACGACATACAGGGACGCCGAAAATCAAGCAGCAGCCGCGGGGCAGGCGGATCGCTCGCGTTATGTGTTGGAAAACAAAAAAACACTACCAAGCCTCGTCGATTTTGTACAGCTCGAGCTACTGTATGAACGGTATTGGTTTGGCGGCACCAAACAGCGCACTAGCGCTTTGCATGTCCCATTTTTACAGCACCGACACAACTGTGCACATCCCAAGGTATTTTGCGCCGGTCTCAATACCTCACACGTATTGAACGTACAGTGCAGCCCGTTTCAGGTGTACATTGACGGGGATATACAGAGTGTTCTCGATAATAGACTGCTGCATTTATCGTATGGCTACAAAGACAACGTCGTATATTTGTAATGTGTGCTCGCGTCGAAGGACGTGCCACACGTGCAAACGACACGACAGCGGCTAGTGAAAATTTTTTTCCGAGCCGATATACCGCGTGGACGGAGGCAACAGTAGTGGCAACCGTGATGGCGGCACGCGTGTCGCCAAAACTTTCGGCGGTGTAACAGACGCGATTTCCACCGTGGGCGTTGGCGAAAATGCCGGAAGGATTTTGAGCGTCAATAGCCAAAATAATAGGCCACTGCCACATAGAAAAGCACCATACAGTAACAGATTTTGAAATAACAGAATGCCCGTTAGACTGCCAAGCGATTGCTTCTGTTGTGCCGTCGAGTGCGGATAATTGCGTGTTAATCGACGTTCGTCAACTTGTGCCTCGATCGCATCGATGGCATTCGGTAAGTGGACTAACAGGCCCGTGGGTGAAATCGAAAACGGTGTTGTTTTTTTGATGCTTTCGAACGCCTGCACTATCATGGCATCAGATATGTTATATCGATAATACGTATCGAGCCGATTGAGAAGCACGACCCGCCATACAATGTCGTTGTATCTACTGTGAAAGACGTGTAGTAATTTGTAATGCTCATCGAATTTCACAGAATGTTGCATGGTAAAATGGGAGATGAGAGGCGCCAAATCACCTGCATAGGTAAGCATGGCGAGAGCGAATGCGCCAAATACGACAATAGCAGATGGGTTTTTCCGTTGGGCTAGTAACTTCGCCTGGCGTCGCCAAAATATGTTATATCGCGCTTGTAATTTATTTTGTGGTGTTATGGATACCGGTGTTTTACACGCGCTTTCACACCAACACTCTTACCCAAACACATCACCGTTTACAAAATGTGTCATCACACTCCTCTGATTATAACCAAGCCGCCCAGAGCATCAGTGAGCTCCCCGCGACAATGCAGTGGACGAAATTGATAACTCAACATGATATTGCTGCCGGTGGCAAATTTAATTGTGAGAATGGAGTGAAATTGGCAAGCACACGGCCAATATCGTGCGCAAGTGTGTGTATGCCGAACCGCTTACACGACTACGTTTATTATGAAGCGTCACCATCACACAGTGTCCGTATGAACGGCACCCTATTGGACGGTGGTTATTGTCTGCCTGCTCCTGCTGCCGAATGTAATCAACTAGTTGGCGATTTGGTGTTACTCGAAGGCAACTATATGTGTATCTCCAAGTATCCGCAGCTGGTAGGTGATGGGTCGCCGCAAAAAATCATAGGCTGTCACGGGGTACTGCGCGATATGTTGACGGGGCTCGATTATACTGTCATTCCGAAACATTTACCGGGCGTCACATCGTTGGACGAAAAATTAAATGACGGAGTGACGTGGCGGTTTCAATGTGCTCCACAGACCGACAAACAAGGCAACAAGATGCTCGTGAGGCCCGATTCTACGCGGTTTGATTTAACGCCGAACGTCTGTAGTTCGCTGATTTACCAAAACGATCCAAAAATTGTTCCCGACTGGACAACGGGCACGTGCAACTGCGGCGATCGAAAGGCTTATGTGCGCAATTTGCATGAAAACACGGCGCTGCCGTGTACATCATGTTTTTCGGGATGGCTTCGTGCTCTCGGAACAGGCAAGCAAGGCGCCAAACATTCAATTGGCATACGCAGAGCGTGTATCAGTACACACACCCCGGCCTATTTGTGGGGGATTTTAAAAATTCCATGTGCCGATGTTACAAAACGTGCCGGATGTGAACGAGGTGTTTTGTTAGCGTCGGTTAACAGCTACTCTCCCCTCGCACAACATTATTTGGCGGATGCCGCGCCCACTGAGTAGTTCACCTAACGCCCATTGGCTGTGCGTGTTAATTTCACTGATGGGGGGGCTTACGTCACGCGCGGTTAAAAGACGGTAGGGCGCGTCGCATACTCCAGTTCACGTCCCGATTCCGACCACGATCGTTTGTCGTCCGTATCCACGTCCAGATATTTCGATTTCGCCTGGTCATCACAGTGCCCGTCTCTGTTCATCGTCATCATGAGTTCATCGCAGTCTCCAAGTGGCCTGCTGCAGGCTTTCCAAGAATTTCACGCCATTGTCCAATCGCACATTGTCCATATCCAACATGCAATGATTGCGTTTAACAATCACGTGCAGACAAGTCTTATGATGAACGAGGCCCAATTTTTTTTGGACAATATTCCCACTATAAACGACTTGGCAAACATCGAGATGAACACCATGGATCCTGAAGGGCAAGGACAAAAGCAATCCAGCGATGAACAGGAAGAGCCCGCCTCGGCGGCAGTCGCTCCGAAGAAAGCAAGCCGGGCATCAAAACCCAAACGCCAGCTCACACCAGAAGAAGAGGCTGAAAAGGCAGCCAAACGCAAAGAGGCCGCCGCCAAACGCCGTGCCAAAGCCAAAGCCGCTGCGGAAGAAGGATCTGCTTCAGTCGCCGCAACCGAGATTGTCGATGTCGAAAACGGTGGTGCTAACCAGAACGGCGCTCCTCGCTCGACCGAGCTCCCGGTGGATGAAGCTACACCTCCACCTCCCAAAGTCGCCAAACAGACGTCCAAGCAGACAGCCAAAAAGGCGAGCGGCTCTCCCGCATCTGTGCCGCTTTACACCAACGGCGCTGTTGACAACACAACGGCATGCAAACTGCCGCAGTACCCGGCTCATATTGTACCTGATTTTACTCCTTGTCAACAAACTGTATAATACTAAAATAAAATAAAAACATTTTGAAACTGTCAATGTTGTTGTATTTTTCTGAGCCCCGAAACCAAATTTGGCATTACAGGTTCTCGTTGTGGAGGGGATGCCTGAGTATATTAGATGCTCCCAGAGGTAGGTAGCTGTTAGTAGTCTGTTGCTTGGTAACATGGCAGCTTCGAGCGCGTCGTTCTCGTCGGTTGTGCCGCCGCACAACCATAGCGATCGAGTATTTGCCGATACGATTCGGGCGTATAATTATCTGGTTAAAAATTTCGAGGAAGCCGAAAATATAGAGTTTTCCATATGCAAAAACAATTGCGTGTTTAATCCAGTGTATAATTTCGGCAGTAAGCTGAATTTTTTCAATCATCCAGCCCTAAACGCGTGTTACTATCAGAACGCGTCTTATGTTGCGTGCCTAACTTTTCGCGATATCGGACGGCATGTATGTTCTATATTTCCGGTGTGTCTCGGTTCGGATCTGGACACCCAGTTTCGACACATGCTACAAAAACGCCCGTGTACTCGCACCACCGTTGCCGAGAACAAGTGCGACTTTAGACGTTGCAACTGTGTCGAAATCCGAATAATTGACGAACCATCCATTGGCGAGGCGGAGTATTTGCGCTACATAAATTCGGAGAACGTACTGGACAGGACGACGTTTGTGGATTCCCGCCAAATATACGCCGACGCTGGATTGCCGCCGTGCACAGATGACCATATGTACGACGAGCGACATTTACCTTTGACATTTGGTTACTACGTTATTGGTGGGCGCTTTGTAATTGTGCCGTTCATCATGACAAACAATCGTAACATGATCCACGAGAGTAGTGAACAGGTGATCGATAAACGTAGTGTCTCGGCGGATGGAACTACAGATAACCATAAAGAGTCCGGCCCCGCGTCATTATCGAGCTACAGTAATAATCGCTATAAACAAAGTGTAGCGATCACGTCCAGCGAGGATCGTGCGTATAGTCGGCAACAGTTGCTGCTTAGAAAAGCCACCAAGATGTACTACAGTGAGTCGGGCGGGGGTGCGGGTGAGAAACGACCACACAAGGATGTGACGGATGCCGTGGTAGACGACCAAACAGCGGTTAAAGAGCCGAGCTGCAAACGACGCCGCCTCTACCCTATTTACAATAGCAAGAGCGCGTCCAAGTGTCTGGTCACGTACATCTACATTAATTCCACAAAGGGCAACCTCCTTAAGTACTGCGATTTAGCCAGCAACGACAGCATCTTGATACACCGTAACGAGAGCCAGCAGAACTTTCAGAATAGAATCGATATCCCCGAGGAAAAGAGGAAAAAACTCGAAATCGACGCAAAGTATATTTCTTTCAACGTCGATTTGGTGAAAAAAATTTTTCGCGCTTATCGCCCGCACATTCGTCCAATTGACGATTTATCAAACAAGTTGGTGCTGTCGCCGAGTATTTTACTCGAAAGGCTCGTCCAAAAGGCATACACTTCTCCGGAGATCGCGCTAGAAACAATGCAGTCGGGTCGTTGGACAAATCTACTGTCGTCGACGGCGTCGTTTGGCCCCAGTAGCTCTCAGAGTGCGAAAACGGGACGCGCAAATTATCGGACGTCCACAGTGCTGCACACACAACAGACGGGTCCGGTATCGTCGGCAGCGCGGAAAACCTCGAACAAAAAACCAAAGGCCAGCACCAAAATAAATGTGTCGGCGGTGTCCAATTTATACAAGAAGCCGATGCCACATCAGATGGGTCTGCGCTCACTCTTCAGCCACGTAACCCGTGCCTCGTCGGGCTCTTCCAATACGGCGATAAACAATAACAGCAACATCGGCAATCACATCGGCTTTTTATGCATGTTAGAAAAAAGTACGAGCGTCGAGTCGTTCAACAAACAGTTTGTGCTCGTGGACGATGTTGAAGTGGCAAGTTTCGTTACACAAAAACAACGCGGGCACGCCGATCTAAATGAAATTCTGCGATGTTTACTACGCCATTCGCGGCGCTGGTTCGTGGCAATGGAACAAACGGAAGCGTCAACAACAACACTTGGGCAGAATGTGTGTGCAAACGATAACATTGTCGTGGAAACGTTTGCCGCAACCGATGAAAAACAACATTATGTATGTGTGAACGGCAACATTCCGGTCCCGTATAAGGCCGTTTTTGAGGATGATGACGATTTTCAGGATTTTTTCTTTTATGTCAAGTCGTTGAATCCATTTGTTGAAATCTGTCGCTATCCCCACCTGTTGATAATCAACAGATTTCAAGGAGTTCCGTTCAAGAGAGTGCAATTGTGCGGCATGGCAAATAAACCGGTGGTGATGTTGGCGCCCTTCGAGATGCAACAGAAATTTATTACCAACGCACGACCGCAGTACCGCATTTTTGGACCGCAATGTTCACCGGAACTGGTGGAAAATTTAGACCGCGCAGTCTTGATGAAAATCATTTACGGTATGCACTATATGAAAAACCAAGTGCACACCGCGGCATATGCCTCGTTATTTTTATTCAGCATCGATAACGTGGGTTTGTATTTGGTAAACCCGAAAAAAAACGCAGTCCTGGGCAGTCCCGCTGTCGATGGGGTTGGCGGAGCCGGCGAAAAGTGTTGTGCCGCCGATAATCTACGATTAAAAGTGTTATTTGCCGCGGATCCTTTGTGCACCAACGACGGCTACCTCCTAAATTCAAAATGGGACGCGTCTACCGAGGCCGTAAAGTTTCTGTTTTTGCGCCGTTATGTTATCACGGTCGAGTATGGTAAACTGTCTACGTGGAAACAAAACACCGATCTCGATCCCATCGTAGAGACTACACATCGAAATTTTGCCTCCGTCCAGGATTCCGTTTCGATATACCTTGGAGAGTTGCAATCGACGGGCCCGATCAAAGTGCTGAAAAACCAGAAAATTAAAATTGTCACGTTACAACATAACGCTGACCATTTTTCACATCGCTTCTTCGTAACGTTAGATTGTACGTGCTGTCTCAAAGCAAACGTCTTGGCGCCCACCATCCTTTCCTATTTCTATGTTGACAGCTTCACGAAACAGCCAATTCTAAGCATTGAGTGTTTACTTCGTCATCTAAACAACACCTACGACGGCCTGAAATTGTGCAACTACAATAGCCAAAAAGGTGTCGTCAATGCCTACGTTGATTTGGACGCTCGTTATCCAGGGATCAAACCAGACGTTGTGTATTCGCCGTTTAGTCTGTTGAGTAGAATGCCAATCTTCCAGCTGCAAGAGGTTCAAAAGTCCCTCGTCAAACCACCGCTCGAGAGCGCCACCATTACTAGCGCCGCCGGCCCAGAGGCGCTACGAAAAAATAACGTCCTGTGTGGTTTCACCGAACTGTCGGTGTTACACAACATTTCATCGGAACATCGATCCATCGGCGCCATGAGATTCGACAATCTTTCCATAAATATATTAAATATCAATGGATGTCATTTGGCCAGCTACACGCGCTTGCAGGAAACAAACGATCGAAATGACCGATACAAGGTTTTGCCGCGACAAAATTTGGAACCTCTACAGTTGTGTCTGCTGGCTATGAAAAATATTGAATTTTATTTTGACAACGCGCCGGAACCTGTGGATTTGTTTTCCTATCGAGACGTAACCCATTGACGCTGTCTCGTCATGTGTCGAGCTGTCACGTGCTCTTTGCGCCCCTCGTTTCTTGGGTGTCAAAGAGTAAGCACTGCGCGTTGTCGGTCTCTCAGAAACACCATGAAAAAAACAAAAAACACAATAACGTGCGCCGAGGACGCTGTCAAAGCATTTCTTTCCAAAAATCCAATATTCAAAACCGGACCATATCAAAGTAAAAAGGCGCTAGGCCGTTTGCAGACCCAATATAAAATTTTATATCGACAAGCCAAGCAGCACGTTGAACGTCAGAGGTCACAGCAGGAGGAGGTGTCGGTGAATTGGAAACAACGTGCCCGGGTGCGTACGTGGCATAATAATTTACGCGTAAAAGGCGTTACAGAGGTGATAGCCGGGCGCTTCCCGCCTTTTTCTGTTGCAGGCGCGCACGATCATGCCAGGCCTATAGCAGCGTGGAGGCGTAAAAAATACGGTCGTATACTGACGAATTTGCCGCGTCATACGGCACGCGAGTATATTGCCGCTATATGGAAATATCATAACCGCTCGTGTGCCGAGTTCGGAAATTCGTGTCATCGTTTTATTCAACGATTCTATCAGCCTGAGAATGACGGCGCCGCCAAAGCCGTTAACGACAACGACGATCTCGTAGCCGTACTGGCGAAAACGCCTAGTCACGAATCATACGACCGTGCACCCATGGCGGTCTATTTACGAGTTCTTACGCAATTCTTGGAGTTTCATAACGCACTTGCCTCAGACCAGCATCTGCTGCCTTTCAGACCGGAGCTGCCCGTACGTGACGTGGAGTATCCTATTGTGGGGACAATAGATATGCTGTATTATTATTCCGAGGCGCGCGACGACGCCATCAAGTCATGTCCCGTCTCGCCGAGTGAAGACGTCGACGCTAGTGTCTCGCAGTCTCCGCCAACACGAGTGATAATATGCGATTGGAAATTCACAAACAAAAATATTACCAAATCAGATTGCAGCGCAGCCTATGGTTATGGAATTTTAGGCAAAACCCTCAATACACGACTAAACAAATACATTCTACAACTGAACTTGTATGCCTATATGTTGGAAAAAAAAGAAAACAATTTCAATATGAGGGTGCAACATATGTATTTAGTGCAGTTTCATTACAGAGAAAAACAGTGTCGAGTTTATTGTATACCGCGTTTGCAAAAGGCTTTTCTAACCGCTTTGCTAGATGAAACATTTATTGTTGCACAAGGTGCTGCTGTTGGCTTGTAGGCTGTTGCTGTGAGAGAAGCGATACCGGTGGCAGCGGCGGCGGTGCGGGAAGCTCATGCATCCGATATATTTCGAATTCTGCCAATAGGTTTTCATAGTTTAAAATCAGCGAGTATAAAGTGTGAGCTCCAATGTAACGCATTTGTAGCACCAACGATTTAAATAACTCCAGACTGATGTAATACCCATGCTCCGAGAATCTGTGTTTGCCTGGCTGCGAGTTTGGATCGCTCATCACGGGCAAAAGCTGGTACGACGCATGATTTTTACTCAACAAACGATGAAACGAATGCTTTTTTTGACGAAAAGGTCCTTTGTAACCACAATATTTTAGAATTGTATCAGTAACCAATAAATTTTTATTTTGAACTGCGTGTATTATTTGCCTAGTAATATCCTGCTGATCATTAAATCCGACCACATAACACGCTTCATAGAGCGTAAATATACGCAGCCCCGTACGCTGCTCGTATCGTTTCCATAGCTCTGTGTATGTGCCGGGCTCGCTCCTGGCCTCCTGTTGCTGTTGGCTGCCTGTTACACTTTCGCACTGCGAACCATATTCGCTTTGATGAGTCGGTTGTTCTAGTAGCGTGCTCATCGATGTCGATGCCGAGGCTGAGGCCTCTGTCACTGACGACACCGCAGGGAGCCCTTGTCCTGTACCCGACATAAAACCGGCACTCACAACGTACGCACCGCCATGCAGATTTGCCGATGATGTAGGGCTAGCAGCCGAACAAACGCATTCGGGATTTTGCATTCGCTCCGCGATCCACGAATCGACAGCTACGCTCAAGGTCTCCAACGCTTCCTGTGTAAACTTATACCAGCCGTGCTTGTCCTGGATCGACCGATACTGGGCCAAATCTGTCATTATGTAGCGTTCAAAGCGTTCGGCACACGGGATCTGCTCGCGGCGCAACACTTCATAAAAATCCAATTCTTTGAGAGGAAACGAGAGGTTGAAGGCCTTTAGGCGGCAAAGCAAATTATCTGAGATGCCAACCCGATAATACTGCATCTCGGAAAAGTATTTAGTTGTAATCACGTAAAAGTATTTTCTTTTCATGCATGAACTCATGATGGTTTACTTTTCGTTTCTTGTTTCTCAAGGCCGCGTGTACGCGAAAAAACCGGAATGTGAAACGTGGACGCTATCGTTTGAAATGCCTTCCGGATCTGCTGAGCGGGTGGCTCGGAATAATCTGGCAACTGGATGATCGTGGCCGTGCGCGGACCTTCCACGATTCTCAACTAAACTAAATGTACATAGAATTAACACCTTGTATAAATGCGTCGCTTCGAACACCTGCGCAGCGGTATATCCCCTCTCTAAAATCGCATTGTCGCGCAACCGAGAAAAACATATATTTTCTCGGGAATTGAGTGGACACTAAATCATTTGCGGCGTAAATGACGACAGCCAGCGCAGGCTGTGGTAAGCACCTAGGGTCCTTTGAAACGTACGCGCTATTATTGTGACAGCCTCGTGAGACATGCAACCTGTTCAATACAACAACGTCATGTTGATTTGATGAACACGACATAACGAGATTTGGTCTTTCCGGTCTGACGACACACCATTTTATGAGATTTTAAATGCGCATTGGAATGAGATGTATTCACGTCCGTCCGTTGGATAATCTCCAAATAATCTTGAAACGTCAATGGGCGCAGAGCGTTATCAGCTCCCCAGTTGCATGCATTATCAATGCGTAGTGTATAGCGGGCAGTGTTCGGTGATGGTTGAAACCGCCCATTTGTAGGCAACTTTTGCACGTATTCGTATGCCGGAAAAACCGGTGTGTCAAGCTTCACAATAGATACATACTCATCGGTGGTTTTCCAACTGTACAAAGGCTTCTCCGAATTTGGCGCCGCAGAAAGAATTACGTGGTGAGGGCCGACGGAAAGAATTAGTTTTTTTCGGTCTGACACTAGCTCAAAGTTTTCGGTGACGGTGTTGTATCTATGAGTAAATGGATGCGCTTCGCTTGCAGGAACCGTTCGCACTTGCACAAATTGGTCGAGTCCAATTCGCCGAAAAATCGTATAGCTCGATTGGGAATTTGTCAAGTCGTATAAAATCATCGCAAAAGTTTTTTGCGCGATCACGTTGTTTTGCAACATGTAACTTCGTATGACGGCGTCATGCGCCAAGTAGTCTTTAAATGTATTACTTATGCGAGAGCGCGTTTGACGTAGATGCTGCCTGATGACAATATTGCAAAAGCCAGCACAAGCTGCTAGAATGAGCAAAAAAAATGCAAATACTAGGCGCATGATTATGCGTTTCTCATCGTCATATACAGTTTTGGCTTATATTCTCTTTGGCTCCCAGTGGGCCGAGAATCGCCAATCTTGCTGCTTCCTAACGAAAGGGTGAGGGGTCCGTGTAGCTGCGAAGCAGGTGGTACACAAAAAATGCACGCCGGCAGCTCATTGGGCGGGCCTAATGCGATGCGTGATGTCGATGTACATTTGCCGTAGAGCCTGGAAATTGTGCTGGTTCTGTTGAAAAGCGCCAAAATTCGCATACACCGGTTTTATTTGTGAATAGCAGTTGTCAAAGATGACTAGGGCATCGGTTTTTTCGGGATCAAAACCTCGATTGGCGCTAATATAATGGTGCAATTTTATAAATACATCCAACAGGGGCACACCGTTCACAAACTCGTAGATTAAAACGTTGCGATTCAAATTGTAATGCGCTGCACAAACGCCGCATAAAATCAATAAATCTAAATGGGTTAACAGGACGATTACATTTTCCACGCAATTACCTGTCGTATGCTCGGGGCGCGTCAAAAAGGCCGTTGTAATGTGAATCCAGAGCCAAAGCCAGGCCGACACGGGGCCTTGCCACGCCTGAAAAGCCTGCGCACTAAGTGTGCGGAAGAGTTCATTTTGTTTTTTTTTGTTGGTGCATTGTAACTCAACATTGAGTAGAGTGATCATGTTGTCGAACAAGGTCTCGACGTGAGATGCGAGCAGCGCGCTGAGCCGCGGAACATCGTGCGGGTGACGCTGTGCAGCTGTGGCATATGCCTTGGCGTAGGGCCGCACACTATCCAACCATTGATCTATGCTGTTATCAGCGGCAACGACTGCCAGGGCGGAAGTTTCAGATTCAAACTCAGGCGAAGCTTGCGACGGAGTCGCTGAAAGTTTTCGCGTAATATTTAATACAAGAGAAAAGGTGTGTCGATAAAAGGCTGTATGAACACTATCATGAGTCTGCATCAGTATTGTATACATAAAGGCAAACGCTGACATCCAATAAAGATCTCTGGGCGCTTTAACAAACCAATACGAGAAATCAATGTTCAGCGATGGTCCGCCGGCGCCGCCGTGCCGAATCAAATCTTCCACACTCGGTAACATTGGCTCGTTGATTAGCGTGATCTTTATTAGCGCGAATTATTCGCTTGCTAAATTTGAAACAAACGATTGAATTTGAACAGGCCGCAGGGGCGTTTTTGACAAATCATTCGTCGAATTATTTGTTTGCAGAGAGGGAATGGTCGGGAACAAATAACTCGGCTGCTTGCTTATTGTACTTGGAGACACCTTGGCATTTTTGAGAGAGTCTGTTTTTTGTTCATTGTTTGGGGCGAAAAGGCGGAAAGTGGAAGTGTCGGGTTTTGGCACCGTTCTAGTTAAAATTGATTTAATTGAATCTAGCTGCACCCTTAGGCTTTCTTTGAGAAGGTCTGTAGTGACCAAGCCAGGGATATGTGAATTCACATCGGTAAGCAAACTGCCTGTTGCGTTAACCTGAGTGGTTATGTGTTCGATCTTGGGTGTCAGGCCTTCGGAAAGACTGTCGAAGCCTTTCTGAACGTTCGCAATGGCGCCTGTAGCGGCCGAAAATTGCGTACCTAGATGAGATGTCATGGCGTCGAGTTTGTTCGCGCTTTCAGTTGTTTGTTTTTGAAGTGCGTCGATATTTGTCCCACAAGCAGTGGACTTTTCTAAAATTTTCGCGCAAGTGCTTTTCGCTTCGTCTGCCGTGCTCTTCATGTTCTTCTCGATGGTGTCATGTTGGCTCTGTAATTTTTCCGTCGCTTGACTAACCGTACTTAGAACAGTCCCAACTTGAGCAAGAGAGGCTTTTTCCTCGTCAACTTTTGCATCTAACGCGGCAACCAGAGGCTTCAAAGTGGCGAAACCTTTATGCACCTCATCAAAGCCTGTATGCGTACTTTTTTCGCTCTCCGAAATTCGAGTTAATATCTCTTTTTCTTTTTCCGCGCGAGCCTCGTGCAAGCGATTGTTATTCTCATCCGTTTTTTGCGCTAACAGGTTTGCATCCTCTTTTCTATTCAGAGTTTTGACGTCTACCCGTTCTTCGAATAGACTAATCTGTTTCGCTTGGTCTTCAAAGCAGTGTAGTACTTTTCCCTCTGTTTTTTTATTGTGTTGAAACAAGTTAAAAACGCTTTGGCCTACGGATCGCGCTTGATCGGCTATTTGCTCTAAAATCGGGCCATAGTCGTTCATGGTTTTGCGAATTAACGTCAATTCAGACATGATCTGCTTGAAATAGTTGTCGTAAATGTCGTTGCGCGGTTCTAATCGTACCATTTCGGAAGTTTTCGTGTCGTACTCTGGTGGCTGTCCGCTGATTGTTGCATGAGCGTCTGTACTCGGGGTGCCCGCAGCCTCACGCTGCTCGTCGACATTGTGCATCATGATATTCTGATCGTTCGATGTATTGGGAGTTGTCATTGTGATACTTACTCTTTCAGTCGCTGGCGACAACGAGTAACCCTTTTCTCTCGGTTTTTCTTCTGCACGGTTTTCGCGTCGAAAAGCAATTCACAATATTTAGTGTGGCCATTGGGAGCGAAAGGGATAAGATAGGAAAAAGGACAATACTACAACGGTTATTATGGAATGGTTCAACAATAAAACCAACCTCATATGTGTTATAGTTATAGCTGTAGCATTGTGCGGTATAGTTCTCGTATATTTCATAAAGCATAGAGCACAACAAGCCGAGATGCACGCATTCCGCGAAGAAGCCATTATTAACGCTCCCCATGGGCGTTCATACATACGAGAATTTGACGATGGAACGGACGAAAAAGAGGAAGATATCAGTGAGTCGGACAGGGCCCAGTATACGGAGGAAAAAATCTTAAGCGAGGGACCGGACCAATTGGTGGAGAGCCAAGCTCAACCTATTGACAAACGAACAAGCGCCTCCCATTTTGATCCCGTGCTCATCAACAATGCACCGTGGCTGTGGAAAAATAAACGATATATATTGCGACATTTGCCCCGTATTCTCAATATCAAATCGCTCACGTTTCGCATAATTTCCTTTGACTCACCGACGGCCGATACTTTTGAAAACTTGCATATCGTGGGCTACAACTGTCCGGGTAAGGGGTTAGCCAACACTAGCACAGAGATTGCAAATCATCAAATGTTTGATTTGCAAATAAACGTTGGCTATTACGATGAAGAGGACAAGTACGTAGTTGGAAGCGTTCAGCTAAATGGTGAGCATTTACTGCCAATCAGTACTGCAAAACCCATCAAAATAAACAGACTGGCAATAATCCAGAAGCGTCCGCAAAACAACAATACAACTTGCACCTATATCATAAAATGTAATAATGTTGTGCGCAAATTGGGACACGAGTTACTGCAAAACGATTCGCTGTCCAGTTTATATGTGTCCAAACCCGCCCCATTCAAAAGTTTGCGAATAAATGTAATGTAAAATAAGTACAGAATATGTGGCGCTGTCTCATAATTGCCATTTACTTTGCCATTTACTTTGTGTGTCAGCTCGTCAATGTTTTTCAAGAGGATAAACGCTTCGCGGAACGAAAAAACAAAAAAAAATTAAAATATTCCGGCCGAGTGATCGCAGCTAATCAAAAACGCTTTCCCAAGTTGGCACTGTTTGACTCGAGCGGCATCACAGCATCGGAACCGGAGGCGCCGATACAAGACTATCAAAAATGCGATCCGAATTCGCACAATAGCGCTATGTGTCCCCGCCTGCGGGGCAATATCACCTACTGCAGTCAGTTTAGCAGTCAAATATCGATTATTAGTAGGAACAGCCCGATAAGGCATTTAGAACCGCACACGGGTTATTGTTTACCCATGGTTGACACGTCAAATACCATACCGCCGGTGTGCACCGAAAAATACGGCAGTCGCATAGCACTTTTTGAAATAACAGAGAGCGGGATGTTAACTTATGGCTGCGAATGTACGCAACCGCATTTTTTTACAAAAAAAGATTGGTTGGGCGATTGCAGACATTTTGTAGGGTGCACCAACGCGATTTCTCATAATGTTTACACAAACACTCCCCCGTGGCAAGATTTCTCACAAATAAATTGCGTGTGTCCGCCATCGTTAACTTATAAACCGCCAATGCTACTTGCGAACGGCAGCTACTCGATGCCGCTGTGCCAACAAGAAGATTTTTTCCACTCCGCTGACAATTTTCATCTTCCACCTGGTTATTATCTAAATCATGACGCAATCGACAAACAATACGTTGTGGACACGTTTGAAACGATGGAAAAGTTTGTGACTACCAAGCCGCAAGGTTTAGTTGACCCCTGCAAAATCGACGCCATTACAAACAATCCTATTAATATGAAGTTTTTTGACCGAGTGGGCTTCAAAATTATCGACGGAATTGGCCAATGTGTCTCGTTTTTGCCCAACATCATAACCGTCGTGCTGGAGAATGACTACTTGTGCAATAATCACGGTCAATATCCCAATGGCGTTGTCCAAATTGCTAGCGACAATCACGACGAGTTTGACGGGCACATCTTTGAAACGCATACGATCAATCGAGAGGCAAACAAGTACTTTCCGGTGTTGATCGGCTACAGTATACCGCGACAAAACCTTCTGCCGCACATAACACACATGGTCGATGACATGGTGGCAGCGTTATTAGATCAATCAGACTCGATTAGCGATATCAAAAATATAGCCGTATACCACGCACCAACAACCTATTTAGAGCAATATTATCTCGCGCGGGCGCCTGCTACAGGGACAAGAACCAATGTCGGTAAAAAATTCAACTCATACGATCGTATAATGGAAAGTTCATTCAAAAGCTACAGTAACTTTTTTATTCGAATGTATGAAAATGCCGCTCGGAACGAGAAAAGCGCACCCCAGACGAACTTGTACATGCATTCAGTAGCAAAAGTTGTAAAACAGGTGAAATACCAAAAATCAAATCGACAAAACGATTATATTATACAGCCGTATACTAACATTTCGATGGAAAAAGTGACATCGTTCCCAGGAAATACGCCGTTAAGAGACCAAACGGGCGTTCTCCAACAAGCGGGCTATTCTGTTGCCATTGAAAAAGGCGACATCGACAACACCGACCCCGATACCGCGCCATCCTTGTCCATCTACAAAGACCAAAATACGGTCATCACATCGTTCACCAACAAACAGTTTATTAACATAAAACCATTTATCTATGAGCACGATCACAAAATACATTTTTCACGGGACGTGGCACAAACAGCGACATTTACTGGCCTGGTGTACGTGGACTATACCAAAAAACAACTGCACTTGCTACAGCCTCGGAACACTCTTCAATGGGAAGATTATTTACGGCACGTTCGAAGTATGGACCCCGACGCTGTCACACGCAGACAAAACGTGGTGTTAAACCCGCTCCCTGCAAATATTGTCCTATCATCTGTATTCAATATTTATCGCCCGGGGACCTTACAGGACTTTGATGTGCATGATTTCACAGACATCAACGAAAGCGTATTTCACTGTGGAGAGTATGATACAGCCATGGCTGATAGTAGTTTGCACATAAAAATGAACTGTAAAGGTGCAGATCACACGGTCGACACCACCAAGGCAATAAACTACAAAGAAACAGTGGTCATTTTTACAGACACGGGAGTGCGCGAGTCCGATATGTAACTGCTCCTCACACGCTACAAAAGCCGCTGTGGACAGCCCTCCAGGCTCAGTTGACGTTCGGCAAGCATAGCGTCCGCGTTAGGTTTGTGACATGTCGTTGGCATCGTGCACCGAGTCTTTTTCGCCTATCGATGATCATACCTTTAAATTATACATTCAGAAATTTTATGTCAAAATTTATTTAACCTGTGACGAACTACACAAAATCGACTGTGAAACGTATGCGACTATCGTAGATTATTTGTTACGTATGCCCTTGGTGCCGTTTTCGGACGTACGCAACAACAATCCCAGCGTCACGGTTTCTCAACTCCGCACCGTGGTGGCTGTGTTAACGCGGTGTTTTGTTAATATGCAAGCTGCCGGTACTGTGGACGTCGCCAGTTAACAGCTCCCCCCTACTCGTCGCCAGCGCGCCTTATAAAAGGCCGACTCCGCGCCCATGCGGCATAGTACCCCTCGAGAGCGCCTGTCGTCCGCATCGCACCTCCGCATCCTCTGCTGTTGTTTGTTTGTCAATGCTCACAGTCGCCATGGACCATCCTGCTTCAGCTTTCCAGCCCAACCTGACGTCGCGCAGTTTTGCAGGTGAAGCGAGTGGACTTGCCGAGCATTTTGAAGGGCGTACGCCGCTACCCAATGGTAAATACTTTTTGTATTGAATTAAATCGATTTCTCAGTATAAAAGTCTCGTGCGTTCGCGTAATATGTACATGGAGGTATTGTGTAGGTAATGATTTTTTTTCATTTTTTTCAGATCATTCCGCCGTAGTCTCGCCTGGTGAAGTGCATAACCTTCTTGGTTTGCCGATTTCTGCACGCAAGAACTTCTCTATGCTGCAACACGACATCTCAAACTTGATGCAACTAACCAATCAGACCGTTGTCAAGGGGCAAACGTACTACATCTACACTGACTGTTTCCAGAAGACGCACTATTTTACCGAAGAGGAGCACAATACATTGACGTACGATTCTGCATTGGACTGTGTCTTGGGTCATTTGTCGCTAATTCCTGTGCGTCAATACTGGTACTTGGAAGACAGACCCATGTTCCGAATGCGCAACATTGCCATGCCGTCCCAGACCTATACTCCCATCATAGCGCCGACGAGCGAAGACGATCCAACTCCTCAGATAATTGGACAACAGCAACTGGCGCAGATGTGCATTATAGTGCGAGCAGGGACTATTCGTACGCACGCGTCTCGAGTGTCGCTAATGCATTTTTTCAACCTGTTAGATTATGCGATCAACATCCAAGTGGAGAACTGCCCCGATTTTCCAGATGTGTGCTCGCTGGACAGCATTCATATAGCAAATAAGGACCACGAACTCATTCCTGTCTTTAATCTGACGGACCTCACAGTATCCACAGTGACGCTAAACAAGCTGACGCCCGATATTCAGATCGAGCGCGCGTTAATCTACAACATTTATCCCAAGATTGGCGACGCCAAAGAAGAACCGCGCCGCATTCACTTGCGCGGAAAATTCCTCGCTTTGGCTGTCCGTTCGTGAAGCTACCCGCCATGGACCGCGATTTGTATAATTTTTTTCAAATGTTTCACTCTCACAACAATGACGAGACGTACATTCAATGGGGACGCTATTTGCATTATGTAATTGTTGAAGTTATACCCCAAAACATTGTACTAGTTGGTCTAAATAAAACCATATTATTACTACTCGCAGATTGTATTGATTATTTTCACCCTACAAACCCCGAATTGGCACCTCTGTCAAATGATGGAAATATTACGGAAATGGGCCATTCTATATGCGCCATGTTTCAAAATAACATGCAACATCAAGGGGTAAGCAGCGCCAACATACAGGTTCAAAGTCCTGCGGCAATCACCACTATACGATTTCGTTTCGACTCGTATTATCTGAAACAACTTTTATATGCGATAGATTCTGAATTTCTCACATTGACCGACACTCAAAATCTCAGTTTCGACGCGTTAATAAATAAGTTACTCGACTTGAATATATTAGATTTTTAAAAGGCAGGGTCATGAGCAAAAAAATTGATTACGATAGTCTATTGACTAAAATAATACACGTCCCGGGTGTATTGGATAGTTCGGCGCCCGTATCGGCCCTGTCAGATGTATTTCTCACTAACGTGCGTCGTATATCCGATTTAACGCAAACAATTACGCACACCGACCACGCGTCGGGGACAATGGAGTCGCTCTTAACGGAAACGACCATTTTAGCATACGACACGGCCAAAGTCTACAACGACCTGTTGATCGAGCAAAAAAATTCGTTGCACGCGCGCGAACGGGTAGCGGCGCTAACTTTTTCCAAGTTAATTGCCAGAATTATGGTATACACCATGGTCTACAATGATCGCGAACCGATTCTCCGCACGCTCCTGCACCAAGCGCCAAAATTAATGCTGCAGTCGGCCCAACCTCAAACCCTACAAGAACTGATTGACGAGTCAACTGGTTCTCGTGCCAATGCAGCGCTGGTGTTAAATCAGACAGAGGTGCGGGGAACATTTCAAGATATCGCCGGGCGTCCGCACATTCGACAAGCCCTGAAAAATTTGATCGCCGGTCTCAATTTTAGAGCAAACAATGCCTTTGTGGTGTTTACTGGGCCACCGGGCAGCGGGAAAACCTTGCTGATGAACGCCACCGCCAGGGAATTTAAAGCTGATGAAGTCTACGTGTACAGTGTGGCGGACGCCCTATCGCGGTATGTGGGCGAAGGGGAGCAGAAAATTTCGGCGTTGTTTGACAAATTTGCCGCACCATCCAACCGCAATATTCGCTACGTGTTAATCTTGGACGAGGTCGACGAAATTCTGCGCAAAGATGCTGGCGAGGCCCTACGGAGCATCGCGATAACTCTGCAAATATGTTTGCAAGGACCGAAGCCACTCTACAACAATGTGCTGGTGCTCGCAGCGACCAATTACAAAATAGATATTCGACCAACTATTTTGGATCGCATCACGTACATCCAATATGTCGATGTACCCGACACAGCGGATATTCTTGCGTACTTTGAAGAGAGTTGTTTTTTGAGAATTGTCGAAAATAATCCAGCGTTAAATAGGTACACGCACGCCTATATAAACAGCACCATTTATCGCATTTTGTTGACCCTACCCTATCAGATAACCTTCCGGAACTTGAAAACAATTTTGGAAAATGCATCGAACGGGCGATTTGTTACCGAGAGCGAAAACAACAACGGACGTCACTTGTTTCACATAATTCAGCATGAAAACGACGTCCATGCGATCCAAATGACCAATTTTTCCTCGATGGCCGTAGTACTGTGTAACGTACAGGGAAAAGCCGAGTTGCAAGAGTTTATCACAATAAATACCGGCAATGTTGTAGCTTTAACAAATCCACAGCATGCTCAGCTCCGCGAAATATGCTCCGTGCATTATCGACCCACGTTCCAGCAGGACATATTCGAGACGCAAATATATGAAACCGTGCGCTTTATGACCAAAGAGGATTATGTCAAGTTTCGGGAATATAATGAGCAGCCTACAATAAACTTTGATGCAATTCGCACGGAGCCATTAATTGGCGCTTATCCACAAGCCGATAACGACGAGATTATTCAGTTGTTAAGGTCAAAAGGTTTCGAAAATATTTCGCTAACAACAAGTGTTGACGATAGCATGTACAGTCTATACTGATAATCCACGCGACAATGCATGTTATCTTTTTTAAGGTATAAAAAGTGCATCGGGAACGAAAAAAAACTGCAGATTTAAATTATTCCCAAGACGTTAGTCTCGCTCCTCTTGGAAATCGTTCTTGTTGTTAAGCCAATCTGAAAAATGTCGCACGGGACAAACACCACCGCAGCGGAAGTTGAAGCGCTACTCGAAGAAAACTTGTACAGCGCCATAGAAACTGGGCTATTTGATGGTGTTGCTCATCGTGCTAGAATGCGCGGCCTTAGCATCATGGAACGCCTCTTCAACATAGAGAGAAAAATAGACGACACGAAATTGCGCCTGGAAAGTATGGACAAGAAAATGGACGCGCTACTCGCTGGCGTCTCCCAGGACAATAGTGTGCCGTGAGATTTTTTTTCTTTTCCGTACACGTCATGTAGTTTGTAGTGCAGCAAAAATAAACGATTTGAATAGTACGATCCGCTGTTTTCATTACTCGCCGAACCAAAAAAATATAAGCAAGATGGATATTCAACGCATCTTGCCGTTCGCAAAACAGTCCGTTTATTATTTATATGTAAATTTTTTTGATCGCCGAGATTCAAATGAGACTCAACTCAATGGAGATCTGGCAAATTTTTTGGATCACTATCACGAGTGTTTACAAAGATATAAAACCATCTTTCTAATGTTTAGCCGCGACACTGAAACCAACGTCGGACATCCTCTTGTCACACATGCTTCGCAAATCCCACGTTTACTACTCGACCACCAGGCATCGTTTCGACGCACATTTAAATTAGTCTACAAACAATGTGGCACAATAATGATTCGCGATATAAATAACCTGCTTTTTCAAAAACCGCACATCACCGCCGCTGCGGCCGCTATGTTGCCATACGGCAATGAATTCACATACGTGAGCCCGTTGATCGACGTGCTAAGCCGAGTATTTGGTTCGTTAGTGTTCACAAGCGGCCAGAGTATGGAAACTCTCAACGAGGGGTTTCTTCGCTTCTCAAAAATCCCCATATTTGGATTACGCAATGTAAATTACTGTTCGCTAATATACCATGAATATACTGCACTCTATAGCAATTCCGACGAGCATAACTGGACCATGCAGTTTTTCAGTGTGTTTAACGAAAACTACCTGCAATTATCGGATAATCTGTTGTTATTCTTCGGGGATGTGGGTTTAGATTTCGACGGGGGAAATGGGCTTTTAGCACAGCGCATACACCCAGGGGCCAACGCCACCTACACATCATCGAGCATTTATCCGTTTCAACAGATGTATATTTGCGAATTGCATATCCCCGGCGTCACAGCGGAGACCGCGACTTTATCGGAAAACTCAACAGGCACAGAACTGTTGAATGCCGTGTTTATGCTAGACTGTCTACAAAACACTGCTGTTTTTACCCTAAAAGCATGCATCGATATGCCCAACGACTATATCCTTTTATCACAAAAATGGAAGACGATCCACCGCGTCGGTGCTAAAGCTAAAAACAATCGACGCAGCGTAGAAGACGTGATCATTGAATATAGCAATTTGTATAATAGAGGCAGTGACGGGCAGATTTGTTATATTCACTACTTACTCGAGTCGTCAATAAAGATTGCGCAGTTTTTATCGGAGTTGAGCGAAAAACGACTCTGTAATGTGTCGCATTCCGTTCTTCAATTTGGCGAACGTTATCAAAATAATAATTGTATCGTGGCAGATCAACAAGCAACTCTCGTCAACGGCGAGTTTATTAGCGCGTTCGAGAAAAACTGTAGTACTGACATTAGCACATGCAAACGCACAGACACAAATCAACCCCAATCTTTGTCCTCGGTGCAAGTTCGACCTTTGGTAAATTCGAAAAGTCACTCTATTCTTGTGGTTGAAACTGCAAAGAAATACTATGTCTATTTAGCTCACAGCAAGAGCTGTGGCGCAAACGGACTTGCTGCCGACGCCAGGACGCAAAATCCGCAACGCTTATACCGACGCCCTTCGTTGTCGGACGTAGTCCTACCAGCAGCCGACGTCACGGACAAGTGTTTACAACCTATCGAAAAAGCGTACAGAGAAACGGCACTCACATCAGTGTTGCTGCCAGAGCCGTTTATCATAACTACCAGTAGTGAGGTCGACGCAATTCCTCCTGATGGCGATGCACTTTTGATCGAGCGAATAAGACGCGTTTCAACACATTCGTGGTTGGACCACAATGTCGGTTTAATCACATTTGAAAACTACAGAGTGTGGTACGGTACGGATTTTTCTAAATACCGCGGTCGGAGTATGCAAAATTCCGCACAGCTACAGCCGTTACCGCAGCAGCTCATTATTTCTAATGACATTGCTCAGCTCAAAAAAATCATTTCTTTCTTCGGACTGACCTACGAGTCGGAAGAATTGCTTTGGTGGAGCGAGCCCAATAATTCGTTATACATAATAAAAGTACGCCTTCGTAGATGTTTGGCGCGGTCGGCGCCGTTGAATCTTTATTGCATCATGAAAAAACCACAAACGGCCTTTGGATCTCGTATGCATCCCATCAACACATTACAATTTAATGAACACCAAGACTTAATAAGCTTACGTGCTAAGCTATATAGCCCGGACGAAAAAAAAATCGGAATAGTTCCCAAAATCGAATTACTAAATTACATTTCACACTATATCACTCGCGTTCGCGTTAGCCGACAATCCCCCGTACCTTTCCCTACCTAACCCTTTCGCTCCCGTTAGGAAGCAGAAAGAGTTACGATTCTCGCCCTTAACGACATGGCGGCCGAGGCCGGCGTTGTCAGGCGAAAATCCTTGTCGATCCACGAAAGAAGACCGACAAATTGTTTTTGCACGAACTTGAGCAAGATGTTTTGTGCTCCGTTCTTGTCGCGATGAATACCTTTATGACATTTACTGCAAAACACATAACGGTGTCCATGTTTTTTCGCGACTTGAACATTGGTGATTGTGCGCCCTCCACTGCTTCGACGGCAGTAGCTGCACGTTTTCGTGGTGTACGACTCGTCCATGCACGTCCACGCACGTTATCGTTGAAGCGTAATATCGCCGCATACATGCCACCAATTTATTATGACCAAATTTTCGATGTCCTTTGAACGAAGCAGTGTTCATAAACTGGTAGCCGGCCCCGTACAATACCAGGCTGTGTTCGTTGGGGCGCGAGAAATATTTTCGAATTAACATATGCTGTAACTTTTGTTGATGTACGTACTTGTCAAATTTTAACCGCAATAAATTCCTTCTCTCGTAACATTGTTGTTTTTCTTCAAAGTGTCTCAAGAAAAAGGACGTATAGAAATGCACGTACTGGATGGAGCGGGATGAAGTCTTGTTAAAACTCACGGCCTCCTGTTCTCTGTTAATTTTTTTATCGACATTTCGCGTCCATTTCGCGCGTTTTTGTTTTCGCATATAATCTTTTGTTTCGTGGGCCACCTGTTCTTTGCGCAATATTTGATACTGAAGCGAGTCGTCGCACGTAACGATGGGCGTTTTGGCGCTCGGAGCGACGGCTAAAATTCGCGTAAGCTTTCTCGTTGTGTTGTTGTTGGGAACAAAAGTGTCGGTGCCTACGGTGATGGTGGTGGTTGGAGATGGGTTTTTTTTCGCTGCCTTTTTAGTTTTCTTGGTCTTTTTAATCGTTCGATTCATGGACAAAGATACGGCCACACCGTCCGTCGAAATACTATAGCCGAAATTCGTGTCGTTCCGTGGTAGGCTAAAGTATCGCCGCCAATACTTGGGTGCGTCTTCGCGAAATTTCACCGCGTCACCAGGCACATCGGGCTCTTTGATTGAGCGCAACAGTTCGTAGAGGCCCATCGAAGTGTATCTGATGTACTTGCAACCGTGCGAATACTGCGGAAAAACTTGAATGCTCCGTTCCTTTTCGGTGATTTCGAACTTTTGCTGCATGACGAGCAGTAGATAAACGTATGACCACGGGTCTTTCGTCACCGATCGGGCGTCGAGATTATGATCACGGAAAAACTGCTTGATAACGTCAACAGCGTCGTTCGTTGCGGGAGACGCGATGTTTTCAGGACCTGTGCCCTCAGTTGGCGAACTATTATTACTATCGTAATAGAACTGGAAGGCTTGACGGTGAATTTTGGCAGGCGTTTCTTTGGGAAGCAACAGTCGCAAATAACGCTTCACTCTACTAAACATGTGCGTGGTAATATTTGTATTAAAAACCGCTTCATATTGTTTGGCAGCCTCTTGAATGATGAATGACCTACACCCGCCTATATATGCGCTTCCTTGACGTTTAGCTTTGTACGCGTCGATCACTTTGGCTGGATCGTAAATTTGATTTCGTTTATCTTGAAGCACGTACATAAAATGAAGAGGTGCGAATTTCGGAAAGAAATGATAAAACATGACGCGGGTGGGGCATACCGTAAAATAAGATTTGTAAAAAAGATTCACCAACACGGACATTTCGATCAAAAGGCGCGACACCTCTCGCACGTCCTGTTGGATTTTCTGCAACAGTTGTGTTTTTGTTGCCAACAATGGACATACCGTGGAGGCCAAACATTTTTTGATTGTATACACTTCGAGTGCTTCGTCGTTTTTCAAGTCTCGTTCGCGTATATGCCGTTTACGTTTGAGACAACGAGCACTGCTGGAGCGCGAGTGGTCGGTTTACAGACACGACGAACAAAAAACCATCCTTGTCGCGAGAGCACCATACTCTGATTCTTTCCTTACAATATTGCGAACTTCATCTACTCGTAGGAGATTTCTTCTGTACGTAAGGGCGCTTTTCGCGTAGCAGAGGTGGTCTCTATACGGAACCACTGGGCGCGAAAGGGCTAAACCGATTTGTACATGCCTCCGCTTCGTCACCCATCGTTTGCTCTGTGCAGTATTCTCGCTGAGATAAAACAATATGACCGTTCCGATAATAATTCATCCTCTACGGCGATCAATACACTGATTGACGCTGTAAACAAGCACATTATTGCACATAAAGTAGGTATTGTGCCATTCGACGCATATGCCAAACCAGAACGGGAATCCGATGAAGCCGATTTTGGAACGTTGTTTTCGATAATAGGTGCCCTACGGCGCACTGTGATCTTTCTCCCGTCGTACTACCATCTGCAAACGCTTTTGCTTTACGCATACATATGCCAAAAAACGGATTTGCTGCCACCCGCTGAACTAGCTTATATAGATGAAAAAAATGCCCTGTTGGAAGCCGCCGAGCGCCAGTCATCGGATGAAAAAAAGGCCGTGCTACAGGAAATCCTACACGACGATACCAAGCCTTATTGGATCTCCATGTGGTTTAACCAAATAATAGTAAACGCCTCGTTTAACGCCTTGCTTCATGCCTCGTCAGAGCTGTTGCAACAAATCATGCAACGAATTTGGGTAACGGAGCGACACAATCTTATTCGGTATATGTTCATGACGAAGACTTCATGTACCAATTTTTTCTATTACGAACAACGACTATTCTTTTGACTTTACCATTGGCCTTGACCTCTATACCTATAGACCAGCTTGTGCGCTTTCAGTCGGGATTCACTGGATTCAGTGAAGTCTGCTTTTCAGATCTATTCCTATTATACGCGCCAAATATTTTTTTCTATTTTTCAATCAAATTTTTCATCCAAAACTAAGCGCCCACCAACGCTTTTCAAACGTTAGAAGCGTCACGCATACGCTGATTGCTAATGTTGGCCTTTCCCTTTCGCGCCTCTAATTGACTCCACTAGACTCCACGTTTCTCGCACTATGGCTAAATCAGAGCCTAAAAATCCCTTATTTTTTGCCCCTTTTAACGGCAAAAAGGCTTAATCTCTTCTCCCTGCGAAAAGAAACAACTTTGTTTCTATACACGTTTTTAATCCGACATCATCCAAGTGAGCTAGCGTTGAAATTTTGTGCTGGAGTCAGTGGAGTCAGTGGAGTCTGCTTTTCAGATCTATTCCTATACGCGCAAAATATTTTTTCTTCTTGGCCTTGAGCGTCAAATTTTTTTCCGGCAATACACGGGGTATAGAAAGCTTGACTCCACTGACTCCAGAGACTCCAGCACACAAATTCGGCGCTAGCTCACTTGGATGATGTCGGATCAAAAACGTTTATAGAAACAAAGTTGTTTCTGTTAGCAAGGAGAATAGATTAAGCCTTTTTGCCGTAAAAAAGGGTGGAAAATAAGGGTTTTTTCATGCTCTGATTTAGCCACAGTGCGAGAGACGTGGAGTCTATTGGAGTCAACTGGAGCCGTGAAAAGTAAGAGTGGCGCCCTCTCACTGATCGTTGCTGGCCACATGCGGAACTAAAGGTGCGCGCGCACCGACCCTCGCGCTATCCACTATACGCCTTTGTTCATGGTGCGAGTAGAGCGGCCTAAACTCACACTATGCGTTCTACGCCTTCGTTCATCGGGCGAGGCTTGCCGAAAATTGTGGACACAATTTTTTTTTCTTTCCACCATAATTTCCCGACACGTCATATTATTGCTTGCTGAGTGCACAAGCTTTACGCCAATAGACCGGTGCTGCAACCAGACCGACATTTGGTCAAAAAAACACCAGACAACGATTATGTCAACGACATTGACAGGAGGAGCTGCCAAAAAAATTTTTGCGCACCAACTATTTTCAAACGTAAGAAGCGCCTTTCCCTTTTGCTACTCCAATTGACTCCACTAGACTCCACGTCTCTCGCACTATGGCTAAATCAGAGCATGCAGAAACCCTTATTTTCAACCCTTTTTACCGGCAAAAAGGCTTAATCTATTCTCCCTGCTAAAAGAAACCACTTTGTTTCTATTAAAGTTTTTGATCCGACATCATCCAAGTGAGCTAGCGTCGAAATTTTGTGCTGGAGTCAGTGGAGTCATTGGAGTCTGCTTTTCAGATCTATTCCTATACGCGCAAAATATTTTTTCTTCTTGGCCTTGAGCGTCAAATTTTTTTCCGGCAATACACGGGGTATAGAAAGCTTGACTCCACTGACTCCAGAGACTCCAGCACACAAAATCGGCGCTAGCTCACTTGGATGATGTCGGATCAAAAACCTTCATAGAAACAAAGTGGTTTCTTTTAGCAAGGAGAATAGATTAAGCCTTTTTGCCGTAAAAAAGGGTGGAAAATTTTTTAGTTGGCCTTGAATATATGTATATGTTTTCGCTGGGCTATACTCGGGGTATATAATGCTTGACTCCAGCCACTCCACTAACTCCAGCCGAAAGAAACGCCGCTAGCTCGCCAGGATGAGGTCGAATCGAAACGATTTATAGGATCAAAGTTGTTCCTTTGGGCCTGATGATTCGATAGAGCCCTTGTGCGATTTGAAAAAGTAAAAAACAAAGGACCTTTTCATCTTTATATTGTACATAGTGCGAGGATGCTGGGGTCAAGTGGAATAAATGGAGTGGTGAAAGGTACACGGTGGCGCCTCTCACCGATCGCCGCTGGCCGCGGACGGAACTAAAAAAAAACTCGCACTCTGCCGCCTCGCTTTCTTCAAAGAGTGCGAGTTTCGGGGTTTGGATCTCGCACTATGCCGCGTCCCATTCTCCGAAGAGTGCGAGTTTCGGGGATTAGATCTCGCACTATGAGCACGAGTGGCCTGGCATCGTGCGAGATTTCGTGGGTCGTCGGCGCCGGCGCGGCGTCGCGTCGCGTCGTTGCATTGGTCGTACTCATACCGCACCGCGCACGCCCCGTAGTCCATTTTTTTAGGTATTGGCCACTGTGATTGACACCTTGTCAGTTTTTTGCATTTATACCCCAAAAAACCATTCTTTGTGTTTTTTGCTTTTCTTTTTTTTTGTTTTTGACCAGTCAGGCTAACAGACTATACCAAAGCAAACAAATCATCAATCGCTATCTGGTTGTCAAATTTTTGTAGTCCTACTACCATAATTTACCCAGAAAATACAACAGGGCGAGCGCCGCGCATGCGATTCAGCCTGGAGTCAGCGGAGTCCAAGGAGTGAGCTCCATATACTCTTTCTATATACGCGCGACTTAAATTTTTTCGTTGACCTTAAATATATATTTTTCCGCTGGCCTATAGTCGGGGTATATAGAGCTTGACTCCAGCCACTCCGACTTGACCGATATGCCAGTAATACTCAGTAATAGAAACACTAGGCCAGAAGCTTTTTTAAGTTGTTAATTTGAGTTAAAAGTTTTTTTCAGTTGTCAACTCGAGCTGAGAGTCTCTTTTTAACTGAATTTTTTTAGAGCTAATAAGTTATTATTTCTAATTAACATCAGCAAAGTGTACTTTGCCAGTAATTTCTTAAAATATGCTTACAATTTGCCAGGACTCCACCGTAATTTACCATTATTGCAATCAAGTTTGCCCAGGACTAGTGGCAACGCTGCATAATTGACAAAAGACAATAAAGACAGGACAGGAGATAGAAGATAAGATGGCGTCAAAGAGTAGAAAATTAATTCTTTGCTTTTTGATGGCGTTGAGTCCGAGAAAATACACCGTATACTTTCTCCGGTTGAGTGTTGTAGAACGTTTAACCTAGAACTAACAACAGGTAAGGTGTATGCCCCCATGAAATTATATTTTATACTATATATATGCTGATTGGGTATAATTGTGTCACTTGACGAATTCCATAACAGAAAAAGCTGTCATTTCAGAATTATTGTGACTTGGCTCATTTGTTCTGACAACGTAACTCCACGCTCCTTAGTTCAGGGAGCAATATATATATTATAATATGACCTGTTTTTAGCTTGTATTCGTGAATAATTTATATAAATAGAAGCAATAATTGGAATTTAAAAAAAAAGGATATTTGTCAGAAGAAAGGGATTTTTCACTGTTTCGAAGGGGATTTTCTTTCATCCACACCTGGCACCACTGGTCATCAGTTTCTCTTTTGACATCATAGTGCAGTATTTGTGGTGTCATTTTTTGTGCGAACTCTTTTGATCCTGCAAACTATTGAGATCTACCTACCCGAAACAAGATATCATCCGATCATCCAAACCTACAACTGTGTTGATGTTGCCGTCATCGTGGACCTGTATGGTGCCATTTGGTTCAAGTGCGTGGACTTGGACGAGCTCTAGAAATGGAAAATTCAAATACTGCCGTATCTGAAAATATGCCAGAAAAATATACGGAAATGTACGAGAAAACGTAATTCGGCAAAAACGAATATCGTCACATCTCCGGTATGCACTCTAAAACGACGTTTGTCATAAGGGCGCTTTTGCTTACAGAGGGTGGTTCATTTACGAATAGCTACGCTAAAGTGTTACGTAAAGTGTTTTTGTTGTTGTATAATAGTTCTATATGAACTTCAGGTTGAGGGGGAGGTCAGGGTTAAGAAAAGTCATGGTAATAATTGACAGAATAATTTTATTTAATTTAATTTATGTATCCTATTTTATTTTAGGGCTTACGGCAGATGAACTATGTTTATTTTTTAAGAAACGAGGAAATATAAGTAAAGGAGCTTACTGTAAGTCAAACATAAAAATAATGTGGAAATACAAAATTTTTTGGGGAAATTTAAATTTAAATATAAGAAAAGTTCAATGAACATAGGCCCCAAAATTATAAGCACGCCATGGCGATTCAAAAATTGCACCGTGATATATTGTTGTATTTTATATCTCTGGAAACCGTTTCAGATATCCATCTGAATGGCTACCTGAAACGGTTCCAAAGGTACAAAATAAAACCATAATTATAATATCCCGGGGCAATGTTTAAATTGCCATAGCGACCTTGTGAATGATGCATTTGTGGACCTAGGTTTATATGAACTTTTCTTCATAATTTAACATGTAGAATCAACCCTAGAATTATTCGGATGGTATTTCCGGACACCCTGTATAGCTTTAAAAGTAAATCAATCAAGGATTCCTTACCCAGCAAATTCACGCTGAAGTCACACAGCGATAGTTGTCGTGAAGAACAACTGTATAGGTTACCAGTGACGCATAGGTATAATAAAGTTTTCCTGTGTTTTAGGGAAAAGTAAAAAAAGACACTTAAAGAGCTTTCCGGCAAAATTCAACAACTCTATCTAATGTAGAAAATTATTTTTTATGAAAATTTTGTCGAAAATACTAAATGGAACATGTATTCCCTGCTTTTTATGGCAAACGTTTACAAGTCGCGCGTAAATACAATACGAAAAATGCTATTGTGCAGCAAAACTAAACAAGTCATTCCATGGGTAAATGGGGAAATGATCATGTTATTCACAGCAATATTAAACAAGTCCTGCCTATAGTTGCATTTATTAATTATGTGTTTTCAACAAAACTGCATACGTCCTTATACCCGACATTGAATCTGTTTCTAGAGCAAGTTTTAGTATGCTTATCGCCATCTTTTAACGACAAGCCAAACGTAGACCGGTGTGAACGTTAGATTACTGTAATATTTCGTAAATATTTGCATTCTGTAATTTATGAGGGCAGTGCAAACTGTTGCTTTCTGTCTCATCGCTCATCAGCTCATCGGACTTGTTCATTATTGGTGTAAATACTGTAAATGACCAAAATAAATAGTAAATACAAGTATAATATTATGTTATTTTCTGGAAACAAATTAGCAGATGGATCAATTTCAGAAGTCCGTTACGTCACGATACTGCCACCAGCAAATACCATAAGAATACGCTTGGTGTCACTGATGACATAGCGGGCATCTGAAATTGAAGATATGAGTGATGAAAGTTTTGTGTCAGTTGGGGAAGGTAGTAAAGGATCTAGGAAGCGAAAAAAAAAATGGAAATTTTATACCCAATAACCAAAATTACTGTCAGTGACGTATTGCGAGTAACCATAGAAACGAGTGAATTGTTGGTTTCTCATTGGTCCAACATGCACGTTACTATGCTTATTGTCAATACGTCACTGACAGTAATTTTGATCTTGTAGTATAGGCTATAATTTTTTTGTCTTATTTTTAACGTAGTGTATAGCGTTACGGTACCGTAATCCATACCCTCTTATGGTAAGCGGTTTTGAAAATGGTGTATCGGCCACGGGTTAGCACCTGGTTTATTTCTAAAATAATGTATAAAAGGTAAAATATCGTTCTTTTTTCGCTTCACTCGGGACCCGAACGGAGAAATTCCACTTGATTCCACGAGTTTAACATTAAGAATTGGGTTAGATTGTGTTAGTTTCGTTATTTTTTGTAAGTCGTTTTTTCTCCGGAGCTACCGAAAGGAGCAGAGGGCTATGCAAATTCGTTAGAGTTTATGAGTTTATAGTATGGGACTTGTTGACTTTTGGGAAAAAGCTGTTCACGTGATAAGTTTTAGTGATCGTTTAAGAGGGTTACTCGCAGTTAGTTTGGGATAGTTTGGATTCCCTAGAATTTTATGAAGGCGTACGGCGTGCGAGCTCCGTACATGAAGGTGTAGGGCCTGCGGGTTCCCTACAATTAAGAAGGCATATGGCCCTGCGGCTTCCACACATTTATGTTGACATTTTGTATTAGTAATCTTTAAAAGAAATAGTGAAATATGCATTGAATTTACCAGGATGTGTCATGTTAAGATATTCAGTGCGAGTCTGTAAGCCCCAAATTTCATAGAAATATTTCAGGCAGTGTAAAAGTTATTAATAAATAACATTTTTTTTCTAATAATTTTAACACCCTGTATCTCGGAGAGGAAGGATTTCTCGACATGTGTTTATATGACAAACTATAGGGCTTATTTTTGACGTAGAATACGTGGTTAAAATTTCTTGGTTAAGATCTTGACCACCCTGTATAAATTAAAATTGCAGGTATATTTGCTGTGTTTTTATTTAACCACGAGAAATCACTGTGTTTTTGCTTCAATATTATGAACCCATATTAATTTTTACTGCTAAACATGCTGTAAATTTCAAGTGCTTTTTTATATTTTTTTTATTTTTCAGGGTAATATTTTTTGAGATAAACGCTAAACAAAAATTACAGAAAATTTGACATGAAACATACATGGTGTCCCATTTAAAAAAAATATAAGTTTGGCTTATATAAAAAAATGTTACCCTGAAAAAATTTTTAAAACGCCACTGTATTTTATACAAAAAAACACACACGTATCGTATTTACCTTTTTTTATTTGAATAATAACTGAGATACATAATAATATAACTTCATTAAACGAAACTAAAAAAAGAGGTCACACGTATATTAATTTTCTGTATCTATTATACCGTTTAGCCTGCATCCTCCTATAAAATCAACAAAAACCAACCTGCACAAAAAACAAAACAGCCTTCAGTAAGAAGTTTCATAAAAAATACAAAATTTAAATAGTTTACAATTATATACTTAAATTATTTAAAATAGATACATACGTGTGAGCACCCAATATTGCAAAAAAACACTATTATACTTAAATATAAAAACATAAACACAAGTTGCTTAAAATATTAATAAATAAAAAAAAAACATTTAAGTATACTTAGATGTCAAAACTCAAAACCACAAAAAAAAGGAAAATACATACATATTTCAAGAGCCTATAATCACCTGCTGCACACATATTATTTTTTTTTAAAGGAATTGCACAAAAACTATGCTACGTAATGGAATAAAATTTTGGGAATACATTAGAACTTTATAGAGAAATGGCGGAAAGTTATTTTTAATAATTTTCGAAACTTGAAAAATAATAAAAATAAATAAAAAAATCAAAACTCACTTTTTTACCATATTTCCCTCATTGCTTATCGTTTTAAAAAATTCGATTTTTATTTTTTAACTTTACCGTCCTGTAGGTCGGAATCGGAGCAATTTCGGACTAAGGTAAGTTGCTTTAAATCGGCCTATTTTGATCTCAGGAATATGTGGTAAGATTTTGTAAAGACCTTTTGGGGACACCCTGTATAAGGAATAACCCTGTACTTTTTTAACGGTTGTACAAAAAGATTATTTTGTGTTTTTTAAAAAATACATCAGGAAAGGTAAAAAATAAGTCCCTGTCATTCCTCGTTGGATGACCCTGTTAGCCTAAAATAATTAATTAAATAGGTGAATCCCTGAAGGCCGAATCCAATAATTAAGGGGAGATAAAGAGCTATGTATGTATACGAACTTGCACCTGGTACAACGGTGCGCTGCAGTCGCCTTCAATAAAGACCATAGATAAAAGCTCGCCTCCAATATTTTGCACGCCTTGTTCAAAAACGCTTTTAAAATATTGAAGGCGATTTCGCGATGGTCTTTCATTTTTATTTCCAACGTAATGAAATTGCCAGTAAACATCACCGTCTGCAGTAGTTAACGCAAAGCTTTGCGCAATTGTCAAATTTGGGATTACTAAGCTAGACATGGCGTTGAAGGCTTGGTCAATGGTCATCTCTGATGCTCCTTCAATTGGCGTCGGAGGTGATGCGTGTTCCATTATTGATTAACCTGGAAAGAAAACTGCACTGAAACGATGTGATAACATATGTATGTTTCTCTATATAATATAACTAGTGTTCCTTAAAAACGTGCTAATATTTAAGGGGGTGATTCTTAATTGGACCCATTTTAAGAAAAAAAACTTCCTGTACCTAAACATCTTAACTTTTGGGATACAGGGTGGTAAAGTTAAAAAAATCAGTTTTTAATAGTTACTGAGATAATATTATAGACATCCTTATTAAATTTGGTACAGGGTGATTCATTATAAAGTAAACACCCCCCACCTTTTTGCTTAAAAATTAATTTAAAAAAAATTCAAGATAGCCATTTGGTGTATTTTTCCTCTAGGATTTTTTTTACATTAATCAGAGTTTAATCAGAATTTTCGTCAGAGCGTGATGACGAAAAGAGTGATTCTTTTAAATGGAATGACCTATATTTAAATTTATTTTTAAAAATACCTTACTTACTTTTCTCATTTAAATTGTGGAAATGTTTGTGCATCTGAAAAAAAACAATATTTTTTGGATTCTCATTCATTTTGGAATAAATCTGACCTAGTTTGCTTTTAGTTGATGCACAAACATTTCCACACCGCATCAGATTTTTAGGGAATTGATCCTGCATAAAGTAAAACGAATTTTATTTTTTTAAGCGAAAACCATGTGTCGGACAAAGAAAAACCAAGTGATCAAATTTTCTCAAAAATTAATGAGGATTTCAAAAATAATTTGTATTTTAACAGAAAGCAGTGAGTTAGTATTTTTTTTCTCCAAAAATATTCATATATTATAGCACATGATGCGGGTTTAATCTATTTAAATTTATAGGTCGAGTGCTATACGGCTATATAGATTATTTCCTGAATAACTTACATTAAAACCAATTTGAAATTTTCGAAAATCAAAAATGACGTTTCTTTTTTAACGTTTACATTCAAGTTACCGTGGTTAAGCATCCCAACAATGAATAAGCCTTTAAATTTTTTATGTAGCAAAGTTTGCATAATAGACACATTTCAAATTCTGAAGTATTTTTATCGACTTCTGTCAAACTTTAAGTGTAAAAATTCTATTAAAAATGGAGTTATTTCTTATACAAACCAATATAAGGTCATCCAAACGGTTGAGAAATTGATGATTCTTTATAAACTGTTGCAAGAAAGTGGAAGAATTTATGATAAATTACAAAATAGAAACCAGCTTGAATGACAGAAATTTAATCGCGATTAAATAGGTCACTTATTTAAACGAAATTTATTCAAAAAATTCTGATTTCTGATTAGTCTATTTCATGATGAGGGAAATAATCAATGCAAAACCCGTACGGACGCCCCTGGTAGAGAAAATAAAAAAAATCTACATCAGAAAATTCCACTTGATGCATAGAAGACATGTACCAGGTACCAAATTTTTAATGTTATTATTTATTGTTTTTTTTTTCAAGTTGAGTTAATTAATTTTATACTTACTTTTTCGATTCGAGACTGCAGCTTATTGGTATGGAGATAATATCGATGTCGTTCGCCAGCTACTAGCGTCTGTAGAACCACCGTTCCTTGTGCCGCTGGCCGCCCGAAGCCTAACAATGTTGCCGTTTTTGTTCGATACTCGATAGTCGTTATAGGAAAACGCATTCTGGGAATTGTTCGAGGTTATGTTTTTGTCGAGCGATACCCACTAAATTTACCGAGTTGAATGTTTTGGTTTGATGTTTTTGATATTAGTTTTTTATTTTTGTTCCTATTTGTTAATATTAAATTAAGTAGCTATGGACCCTAAAGTGGTCAATAGATTATGTACAATTTGCAATCGTGTGTTTACAAGAACGACTCATTTAAGAGTTCATCTTAAAAAAATCCATCCTGGCAATCAAGAAGAAATAGCTCCCCACTTAAGGGCTAAAATTGATATTTTATATGAATCTAAATAAATGTAAATCTATTATTTTTTAATTTGCTTTTTTTAATAATGAAAGAACAACTTGAATTTTTGTTTTAAAACCATATACTTTATATTCTTTATAACATCTGAAATATACAGTTGAAATTTTAAAAGATTCCCCACACGTGACCTACATGAATATTCAGTAAACACTTTATTTGCGCCATCCCATCTTTAATTACGTAACTATCGACAAAGGTAGATAATGAAGAGACCATATCTGACTTTTTACGCCACATAATTTCGATTTGGTTCCTATGATTTTGATGATTTTGTTTGGTCACGTGTGAAAAATCACTTAAACTTTCAACTATGGACAGGTTACCACACCACAGCTTAAACTCCATCATAAAAAATGAAATAGGTCAAACTCACCAGCATACATTTTTATCCAGAATTGAAAATTTGTTTTTATTCAACTGTTTAGGCTTGAATTGTGACAAAAGTGAATTTTTCTGTTACTGTTGTATGGAAAGCTACAACGCTTTAAGTCATTTTTAAAAAGTTTTAAGTGAGAATCGATTTAGATATTTCAAACGGTTTTAGTACTATTTTATAGATTCCTATTTTTTTTCAGTCATCCGGATTTTTTTTTGCCCTAGCTGTACCGCAATTGAAATAATTTCGATTTCGCGTGAGAGGACTTGGTTGAGGATATGTTTGGAGATTATGACGCAGTCGAGTTCTCCAAAACAACCAACACCAGTAAGAACTTAGTGACCATGATGCTTACGCTATTTTTTGCATGCTCAAAATAGTGAGTTGATTAGAAATAGAAAAATAGACAAAAATATATTCTTAGGTATATCAAACACCTTAATCAAATACCTAGCTGATATATTGAGTTCTATGACAAGAAATTTTTTATTTGTCATTAGTATTAAATTCGTCACGTGATTTTTCAACTTTAACTTGTTCATAGCGACTTTGTGTGAAATATAATTCAGCAAGAAAGTGATGATTCTGATTTGGAGAAAGCTTAGAACTCAAGATGTTCTGCTTGTAATTATAATATCATTTTGAATAAAATTTGATTTATAAATAGGTCCATGTTTCTATTTCTAATGTTTACATTATATGAGTAATTTTTAAACATCACTTATAGATGACATAATCTCACCAGGAATGTTTTAATATTACTTGAGCGTGCAAAAAATATTTATTTTTGTAATATTTTTGTTTTAAACTTCTGTTTTAATGAAGTTTTTAATAAGGCTGATTACATCGTGGATTTTTCTGGACGAAAACATCCGTGATATATTGTTAATAATATTTATTTAGAATTATTATTATTATTATTTTGGTAAGTCGTATATTCTGGTCTTACTTAGAAGTTTAGGTTTGGTTGGTTAAAATAATATTTATTTAAGGGGGAGGTAACGTTAATTCGCGCAAAAAAACTAACATTTTTGCATGAATAAATGAAAAATATTTATTAAAACTAATGCTACATTAAAGTATAACATTTAAAGAATATTGAGTAAAATTTTTATGAAGAAATATTTAAAAAATACGGCAATGGCGGCAATTATTTGAAAGCGTCTCGGAAAAAAGTAAAATTGCGGTGCTAGATCATAATATGAAATCCAAAAACCCAAGTTTTTTTGTTAAATAATATCTTTTTCCAGGTAGGGTTGGAAGGGTTTTTCGACATTTCAATTTTTCACTTTTTGGGAATACTTTGAAGTGAAAACGTAATTTTTGCGAAAAAAATCGACTAATTTGTTACTGAAAAATAAAAAATATTAACAAATTAAAAAAAAACTCTCCTGCGTTACCTCGTAAATTGTGTACAGAAATAGTTTTAAAATTTTTAAAGGATCGGTCAGTAGTTTTAAAGTTATGGGGGACACCTACTTTAAAAATGTGAGTTGTAGGAAAAAAGCTTTAAAGTTTTGAACATTAAAAAATTTGTGTTAAACGTTCGCTTAAAAAATGTAAATAGTTTTTGGTTTATTTATGTGGAAAAATAAACCTTTACATAAAGATTGGGGACCAATAGGCTCCATAAAAATAAATATTTTTGCATTTTTTTCTGTTTCATAATAACATTCAGATTAGTTTTTAAGTATTTTCACTTGTTCATTGGTGTGATGCATTCATCATGCCTGTTTGATTCATAGGCAATAAGAAATAAATATGTAATATAAAGAAATAAATGTTATGCAAAAATTAACTATACTTATTAAATATAAATAATGTAAAAATTATGATATTTTTACGTTAAATTAGAATCTCCTTTTTTAATTCTCATTTTATTAGTGTCATACAACGACTCAAGGCCCTTGAGTTCGTTGGTGTCATATTTGTATTTTTATATATTTTGTACTCCATTAATATTAACATCTGTAAATCTCGATTAAATTTGGTTCAATTCTCAATTTCCTTCAAACCCTCTTTTGCAAATATTATTGATTTATTTAAAATTTTATTACATTGGTCAGTTTTATTGTGATTAAAAGATGATTTTCTTTCGTATTTTACGTCCAAAACGAGCAAACACAGCATTTGTTTTGCAAGATTAGAGATGTTCTGATATTTTAATTTTCCATCATTACTCCTTAACAAGCTTGGCCAAAATAGGCCTTTTCATCATGTGACAAGCGCAAGCGCAGTCGCCATGTTGAAATGGCGGCAATTTAAAAGTTTCGTACTGTTTTGATCGACAATGGCTGGGAATGCAGTATTATCTCCCCAATTAAATCATTTACTGGAAAATATCATTGATGGTGCTTCACTGATTTATAATTCAGTTGAAGCCCATAATTGTACGCAATTAAAAAGGTAGCTTAAATGTCATGGACGTCTTTAAAAAGGAAAAAGAAGTGAGCTGATTGAGAGGTTTGGCATCATTACTTCTTTACTATACAAAAAGTATCTATAATTTTATTCTAATTAGGCCTACCACATATATACAATTGTTATATTAATTAAATTGTATTGTATTTAAATGATTTATAGCGTGTATCACTCTTACATACTCCACAACAACACCGCTTCTTCGCTCCTTTTCGTACTGATATCATTATAATAATCGATTAAAAAAACCTATTTGCTAATTAAGGCACTTTTTTCTTTATTTTCGTATTTCTTTTTTTCAATAACTATGCTTTCTTTAGTATTTTTTTATTTTAATTATGTGTTTACAAGCCCTTTTACATGCTTGTTTACAAAAAACAGTACGAAAAAAATGGCGGATACTGACGCATGCGCACAAAAAAATTGTGATGAAAAGGCCTATTCTTCGGCAAATTTACTAGGGTCTAGAAATTGTTTACATAATTTTACACTTTTTCTACACACCTAGTCCGAAAATACACCTTCGATAAGAGCGCTTTCCGTAAAAGAAGTTTAACCTAGTATACACTATTTCTGTGTAACAAACAGACTTAAAAATATGCTAAACATTTATATTTATATAAATATCTAAAATAACGTGACCATATTTTTCTTGAGAAAAGTCGGGACGCTGGTGCTGAGGGGGGGGTGGTTGCAGTATATGTATATAAAAAAATTCATTTCAATTTTTTTTTTATTTTTAATAAATAAATAAAAAATAACAAGTACAACTATACTTATGTATATGTAGGTACACCTATAATAATTAATTTATTATAACATGAATTCTTATTACCTACAAAAAAAAAAACAAAAAAATTGAACTTTAATCAAAATCGCATTGAGATAATTAAGTACACAGACAAAAAATATGTAAAGTAACATAACATAGGTACATTTTTATATTTATTATTAATTTGGCTACTTGTAAATACTTGAAAGTTGTTTTTCAAACCATAATCTATTAATTTCCCCATTTTCAGTTAATTTTTTTAAATCGTTTTTTATCATCAAGGGTAAAAAGCAATAATCTTCTCTTTCCATTAATTTTTTTAATAGAGTTATCTCATTGATTATCTCCAAAATTGTGATATTTTCACCTTTAATTGCTTTAACGGAATTAAAGAAAAGAGATGACTGTAAAAATGTGAGCCACAACTCCGCAGTTGGGTGCTCAAAGAAGTTTTTGAGGACAATTGGAGCTTTCCCGATAGAAAGAAAATACGATTTAAGGCCGTTAAATATTTTTAGCAACCTTTCAATGGCTGGCAAAAATGCTAACCATCTGGTTTTGCTATACCCTAGGATTTTTTTGTATTCCACCTCACTATCCTTACAAAACTCTTTTAAAGATTCTACCCTAACAGTATAGATGTAGAAGTGGTAATACACCTTTATAATAATATTTTCTAAATCTATTGGCAAGAGGTCACAAGCACTTTGAATAGTATTATTAATGATGTGGGCTGCACAACCAACCCCCAGAAGTTTTTTTTATCGAAAAAAGCTTCTAATTTTTTAAAAACGTTTTGTTTTCCCGCTCGAGAAAGACCGCCAAAATTAACATTTGCATTATCTGCACATAAGGCAGTTAACTTTTTTTCTAATTTAAATTTTTTGACACAATCAACTATGGAAGATGAAATAAAATCGGAGGATTCACCGGGTAAAGCGACAAAATCGAGAATTTTAGTTTTAATTCCAACTTTGTAATCCAAATAATTGGGTCGGAAAAAGTTTTATTTCTTTATAATTGCTGTCATCAGAATATAAAGAAATAAAGTTAACTGCCTCTAATTCGCTTAACAACTTTTCTTTATAAAAAGGAGCTAAAACCTTTTTAATAATAGCTTCAGCCTTTGTTCTCTTGCATGTGAACTTTTTTTCAAACAGCTTTTGAATTAGTTGGGTGGTACAGTCCAGTGATCTAAAGCTATGGTTATGACATACGGTATGAAATGCAAAAACTGCCTCTGCTGCAGCTAGCTCTTGCTCTTTGTTGCCAAATTCCATGTTTCTATAAAATCTATCCACACGAGAGGATGATGAAGCCGCTTCTACCATTTTTTTGTGTTTTTGTGCGGATATATCTTTAAGGTAGTTGGGTCATGCAAGCAACATCTTAAGAAATCCTTCAAATTTTGAATATAAGTTATTAAATGTACAGCACATGTGCTGGTAAAATTTAAAGAAGATTGACCACGTCTAATACGAGATAATCGTCATTAAAAATTGCAATTTTTGTACATGTAGCATGGAAGAAGCGTGGGAAAATGACAGATTTATTAATTTTTGCCTTTGAAGGAGACTTACCATCCTTACGAAAAACTAGTATAATGAAGAAAAATATATTTTGAATATTTAAAAAAAAAATGAAAGTTTTTGACCACGTAGTTTGGACAAAAAACTAATATTAATTACATCTTTAGAGAAATATTTTTACGGGTAGGGATATGAGAAAGAGCTGCAAGTAGATTAACTGGCAACGTTGAAACGAGTCCAAAGGCGGAGTAAAAGAAAAAAGCGCGAAATTACCAAACAATTTTATTATTTTTTTATTGAATGATAATAATAATAAGTATATATAATATAATCATAAAAAATGGTTTATTACAATGTATTATGGATTTATTAAAAAATGTAATATCAAATACAGAATATACTTACTACATTATAAACTTAGGGACTAAAGTGATAGTTCTAATCCCGCGACGAAAGGTTGTTACCCCGACAGTAGGGAGGGTTACAATTCGCTAAGGGATTTAAAGACGCTTTAGTCCCTAGGTTTATATACTATTTGATGTACTTTAGATAATAAAATTAAAAAAAAAAACTATTTTACGGTACTTTAACATATCGGTGGAAGCGAGGCTGTCAGGTGTAGGGTTATTATATTGTTGATATTGATACACCACCAGAAACAATTTCTGTGTTCCTACGACACTAAACAATATCTAACGCTATTAAACTGAAATTGTCAAAAATTGACCATTCGTGGTAATGGATATAGGGAAAAAATGACGAGAAGCAGTTTTCCGAATATAAAAAGTGGTGCGCCAGCCGCAATGTTGAAAACATTACGTAAGAAAAGGTGCTTCTGGCCTACTGCTTGAAGAAATCGACCTAATTGAAAAAATCAAAGGTTCTGGATTGGGATCAAGTAAAAGAATTCTTAGTAACAGCACCTGATAAGGAATTTCTGGCACACAAGGTAGTTAGTATCTAATGTACCATTTGGCTATTTATGCTCCTACATCGAAATTTGTCGATTTACTGGACACAAATTATTCAAAAAATAGCAAAGTTTTTTTTTTCAATTCCTATCTTAATTTTTTTAAGAACTATGCTACTATAACAAAAATAACGGTATGAAAAAGATTAAGTGAAAAAATAGGTAAATAAACAAGTGAAACTTTGCTTCATTTATAGAATATAGTTTTTAAGATCCATCGCATCGATTGCAAATGAAATTTAAAGGGTTTATACAGAAAAAAATGAGGGACAGCTATATCTCGGGCATTATAACAGTTTAAGAAAAAAAAATTGTAACCGGTAGTTTTGTATTGCTAAGGCTTATATCCAATTCGTTTTATTATACTTAAGAAATCCTTTATATTATTTCGTAGTTTCATAAAAATTCTACATGTATTTAATATATCATCTCCAAGTGCCTACATTACTAAAGTTATATTAACAAAAGCAGTATTTTTTAACTTTTTGCGAGGTATTTGATGTGCGATGCGAGACTATTAGAAGGTGCCATAGGGTAATAATTTGCTAACATAATGATTTCACCTATAAGCACTAAGTATACCCAAGGGGCTTTATTTGTAATCCGTGCTCAGCAAGCGCCAACGTCATTCTAAGCGACTAGATAATTCAGACTACGTCAGATTGAAGCAAATTCGTCAATGGTCGCTGAGCACAGATTTCAAACCAAACTTTCTGGATGTAACAGCATAGTGCACAGCCTCGTACAGTATGCGTAAAAAGTCACTATCAAAATAAAACGTAAAAAATTTAAAACTGGCATTTTAATCAATAAAAAATATTACCTATAAAAATTAGCTCTTCTGTTTACTGTTATCGACAAATGTCAAAAATGTGTGTATACACAATGGAAACATTGTGGGCTAACACACCGTGAATACATCGTATATATGTTCCACTGTTCCCAGGATTTCCATATTGTATACATAGTCTATAACAATAAATTAAAATTCTAATGTATTGTTTTTTTTTGTATCCATCTTGGATTTAAAGTGTAAAAACCATGGATTCATTGTGTAATCGCTTTGAATACTTACTATGTATTCATCATGGATTTGCTGTGTAAGCGCCGTGGGTTTAGTAAGAAACCAGTGTGGAAGCACGGTGTGCTTATGGAACAATTTCACTGTGAAAACATCGTAGAACCTGTGGGTTTTCACAGTTTTTTCATGAACACAGCGCTTTCACAGTCACTTCACCGTGGGCTCAAGGATACAAGGGTTATTAATTATGTAGGTATTATTATATGTATTATCAGTAAGTAACAATAAAACCCTAAAAATACTCCTAACGCCGTTAATGACTGGCCCATAAAAATAAACATCAGCCTAGCAAGTGTAACAAAAAATTTATAGACGACCAAATAAAATTACATATTTGCGCAAGCTATCTTCATAAGTGAAAACTAAGCTGTCGTCGCCCGTCTGACGTATCCGACCCCGCCGTGCTCCGTCGGTTTGCCTCATTGCCAAACTCAAACAGCATTCCTCAATGAATTTAATTTACTTAAACAAAAAAAGATTGAAGGCACTATAATATATTATTTTTAAAAATAAAGACATATTAAACCTAAAGATTAGACCTGTATTTAAAAAATATAGGTGTAATATTTATTAAAAGAAAGCATTAATGGCCGGTTGCACCGACAATTTTAAGGAACCCTTAGCACAAGGTAATTCTTAAAATGGCCAAACAAGCAATGTGATTGGCTAGATTGGAGATTTAAGGAAGACTTAACGCTAAGGGCTCCTTAAAATTGTTGGTGCAACCGGCCATAAGTGCTTAAAACTTAAATGATAAATTAAAAGTGTTCAAAATTTGGCAACAACCTTTTGGTTGTTTAAACAAATTCGGTATAAGTGAAGCTGGACTGTACAAGCCAAGTAGGAAAATAAATATGCGACGTTGCCAGATTTTTAAATACGCTAATTTATCGTAGTGCGATAGTGTAAGGGGTACAGTCATGTTAAAAAATATTGACCTGCAACCATGGTGCGTATGGGTAGTAAGCCAAAACTTTGTGACTGGACTGTAGGGAAAGAACTACCTTAATTATATCATTTCGCCTTCCCGCTTCTATTGAAAAATCAGATAAACATTTTGTGCAATGTGCGTATCCTTCCAGTTTGCCTTTTTTGAGAAAAGGAAAGTCTTTTTTCAAGTCCTCTGAGAACTTGCACTTTCGTTTTTTAACTATCGTTATAAGATAAACTAAAAACTATAAACGAATGGATAAATACATAGGTAGGTCTAATAAAATGTACAGGAGTACTAGGTAAAATCCAACAGAAAAAAAACCCACCACCTTTGATAAAATGGGAACTGGCTAATAATAATGATAGATAACATACTCTTCTTTTTACCGTCTCAAAAGCAAATTAATTTACACTTTAGATTTAAGTATAGGTAATTATTAAATTGTAAAATTGTTAAGAAATATAGCTGCACAGTGCACTGCAGGCTTTGCCGTTTAAAGAAGGATAAAAGAACTGAGCCTAAGCAAACTATCACTACTCAACACTGCTGTGATTCCCCGAAAAAAAGTACAGACAGAGCGCGAGCACGCGCGAATTTTTTCGGAGGTTCACCCTCTGTTGTGTATATTTTTTGTAAATTGCTGCCTACCTCTGTGGCCCGGCGCAGCGTATTGGCTATTTTAGTGAAAGGTAATTCCACTATCAATAAATTTGTAAAAGTCGGGACTTTCGCGGGACGCTTTAAAAATCGGGACGGCCTTCTGAAAATCGGAACAGTCCCGCCAAAATCGGGACGAATGGTCACGTTATCTAAAAAAAGTTGCCTACCGAAATTTACGAAAAGTACCAAAAAAGTAGAAATCTAATAAATGTGTCGTCACGACCAATAAGTCGTTTTGGTCTAATGCAAGATGTAATACTCTGGTGTTTTGGTTTGAAATATTTTTTTTGCCAATACTCTATTGTGACTTCCGTGAATTTTTTAACGCCCTGCTTCTAGATGATATGTTTTTTTGTCCTAGATCCACTGCTTATAAATAATTATAAAGTTAAAGAATTATACTATATATTTTTGACCACAAAAAATAAACGAGCGAAGTATCAACCATTTGAAGAATTGGCGGAAAAAATCGATGGAGCTGTGTTTTTGGGCCAAAACTGGCCAAAATACGTTAATTAATTTTCCTACTGGAGGCAGCCTTGCCGTGTAAACACTGTTCACTGAACAGTGTGTGAGACAGAAAGCTCAATAAGTCTACAATTTTTCTCTTTTGCACCGCATGCTGATTAGTCGACGCTTAGTGGCCTACCAATCCGCAGGCAGAGGAAGAGCGAAAAAAATATTGTAGACTTAAGGTAGGCGTGCACTGGTCTGCATCGGACGGACGGTTCACATCGCAGAGATCGGAGTTTTGAATTAACTACATAGATTTAAATAAGATTGCGTTTACCCATCGTCTTCGAACAGCTTGCACACTATTTGAAACTATGTAGTTATTTCAAACCTCAGATGCATCGCTACCGACCAGTGGACGCTTATTTTTCTGTGCTTTCTTTCTCATGTTCGCTGTTCGCACAGCCCAGCGGCAAGGCTGCCCCTAGAAGTATATGCTCGAAGCTCGAAGATTATACTTGTAACAACCCTGGTTTAAAGAGAAAAAAACAAATCAGTATGGAGGTTAGAGAGGTAAAGGAGCACCATCTCTTATAGCTGTTTTGCTTAAAAAGTGGCCCCAGAATAGCATTAAACAGGAGGCGCTGGTGTAGCCAGGTGTAACGAGGTGAACTAATGACCTTTACCGCAATATATAAAGTCGTTAAGTGAAGTATAAAACAACGAAGTTATTGGTTTAGAACGGTTTTTGGAAACACCAGCGTCATCTTAATTTATTGCGATTTGAGGTCCATTTTTGTAACATAGAGATAGTGATCCTGGTTTTTAGAATCCATGCAAATCTAAGTTTTTGACAGAGCCATCTCGGTGTCGGTAGTCAAAACATTTTTTATATTTCATAACTGAAGGCAAATGTAATTTTTTTTATATTTAAAATAAATGTTTCAAAAAGATATTCAAGTTGAATTCAATTAAAAAGAAACTTAAATGTAATTTATAAAAGTTTTACATTAAAAAAGGTATCTTTAAAATTTAAAAAAAAGACATTCTATTATCTTCCTTGCGTGGACAAGGCCTAGTCCGCCATTTTATCCAACTTCTGGCTTATGTGTCTGTGTTGTTCAACGTGAAGTTGTTCTCAAGACAAAAATTCAAAAAATTAACCAAACTTTTGGTTTTGGGGCTTTTGTATACATTTAGTGGGTTTTAAACTAAAAGATGTAAAATAACAATTAAAATGATTTTTTAATTATATAAAATAGACTCTTAAAAAAACGTTAACTCTCAAATATGGCGCCCTTATCTTTAAATTGCCCTTTATGTTGCAATGAAAAATTTTCCTCACATTTTTCTTTAAAATATCACCTTTTAAGTATGATTGATAACTTATTTTGCCCCTCATGTAACGAAAGGTGCGACGACTTAATGGATATGGCAGATCACTTGGGAAGAGAATGTAAAAACTTAAAGAAAAGCAGTGGCGACAGCAGTGGCGACAAAGTTGTGGTTTCTGAAAAAAATAATATCGAAGGAGTAGTGGAAGAGTCTCAGGAAAGCTCTGATCCTGATAAAGCTTCAGTAGAAAATATAATAAAAAATGAAATTGATGACGATTTAACAAAAAGTCCTGAATTAGGTCTGTATATATATTTGCTTTATGTTGATGTAACTTTACCTTAAAAATATCCATACAAAAATAGCTAGTAAATATATTTTCTATTATTACTTAGACTTATAAACCTTAATTTTAAATGTGTGTATTATTCTTAACCATTTGTAAAATTAAGAAGTTATGTGTTGTGTCAGTTTGGTAGATTTAATTAAATAATAGGACTTTTTAATTTGTTTGGCTAGGTGATAAAATTATTGACATTGATGAAAGTGGAAATGTAAATGAAAAGACTGAGGAACAGGAGACCACAATTATGTATACATGTCAGATGTGCAATGTGAGTTTTACTTCAGTGCAAGAACATTTAGCAAAGTTTCATGAAGGAGAAGAAGTGTTATTAGTAAGTTCTAATATTTTTCTTATTATTTATCAAACTGAAATTTCATTTCATAATTAAGTCTAGAAAGTAATGAAATGTATTAATTTTTATTTAAATTTATAAGAAATTGAAAAAAATCTGTGATATTTGTTGGTATATTTATCCATATTATTACTGGACCAATGAAATAATTAAATTGCAATTGAAATTTAACAAAATAATTTCAAATTAATATGTTAAACAACATATATAGAAATTTGCAAGATAAGTAAATTAAAAACTATATGTTGCGGCATACATCACTAAAAATTTTTTTATAATTAATTATTTTTTGAGAGACAATTGCTATTATATTATATCTGTTGCTACTGCAGGAAAATACTGTTTTCTTATTTTTTTTTTTTTTCTAAATTTGGTAATTGTCTTGAAAGTTGCCTCCTCTCTGATTTTGACCAAATTTGGTATAAGCTGATTACGAATCTGAAAAAATATTTTTTCGGCAACATTTCGTTTTCGGGATATTCCTTATCAAAGTATAAAATCAAACTAACCTTATTTTTACTATATTCTCCCTTCTTTTTGTACACAATTCTTGATTTTTACACTAAAGTGGAACACAATATTTTATAAACACAAAACACCTTTTAAAACATTGTATTTTTATTTATTTTACACCTTTTTTCCATTAAATTGCGAATTTTCAAGTTCAAAGGCAGCAGCCATATTTGCTTACAAAATAACTAGTGTATACATGGTTGCGGCCACATTGGGGCGTGTGAAAGTGGATGTTTACAATGAAATGGAAAAAAAAGGTTTAAAATAAATATAAAAACAAATTTTTAAAAGGTGTTTGTGAAATATTGTGTGCTAATGTAGTATAAAAATCAAGAATTCCGTGCAAAAAGAAGGAGGAATAGTGAATAAGGTTAGTTTGATTTTCAACTTTGATGATAAATATCTCAAAAACGAAACGTTCCAAAAAAATATTTTTTAGATTCTTAATCAGCGCCCCAAAAAACCCCCATATACCTAATTTGGTCAAAATTAGAGAGGAGGCAACTTTCGAGACAATTACCATAAAAGAAAGTATACCGCCTTTTCATTAAAAATAATAATGTTGATTCTGTTTTTTATGTACTTTCAACCCTTGTTTGTTTATGGCAACTAATTAGTGTCCATTTCAGTTATGTATACTCCTTTAAGTAGGTTTTAAAATATTAAAATCTATATACCTACCATCTGGTATTTTCTATAAAATTATTTAATTTTAATTGTGTAGGAAACTGAACAAGATGAACAAGCAGATTCCCATTTAGAAGACGGAAGTATTTTAGGTTATCATGGAGAGTATGATGATGATGATATATTTGAGGAGGATGGCAGCACTGCAGATGCAGAAAGGTAAATATTAAGGTATTATATTATATAAGGAACACCATTTATAATTTGAGCCTATTAATAAAAACAACAATGGTTTTTCATTGAAAATGTTTTTTTGTTCTTTAAATTATTCTCCTTTGTGACCCAAACAGTTTTGCATGTGTTTAAACCACTTGTCACAAATTTTTTGCTATTGTACTTGAGACACCTTTAAAACATGGTTTTTGAACAGATCAACGGCTTCTTCTGTTTTATTTATTTTTTATAAATAAATTTATATAAACCTGGTCAGCACTGTATAAGTGAAGTGCAATATCAGTAGTGGATAAACGATTTTAAAGAAAATTTCTGGTTTAATCTCCTAGGTGAAAATTGGCGAAATTTTAGGAGTGTTTATGCAATTTTGCCGATCAGTAAAAAAATCATCTAACAAACTTACGGGTCTAGGGCTTTTTTAATACACTTAACACCAATATATATTTTACTTACCTGACGGCTTTATAGCCACTTTCTCTATTCACAATCACAGACGTAAAGACAGATCATCCATGACTAGTACAAAGCAACGTGGTGGGGGTGTCCTAATAGCAGTGTGTAAGTCTTTGCAATCGGTATTAGTTACACAGACTATTGACAATATTGAACTTTTGTTTGTTTCTATTAAGAGTTTTAATTTTAAGGCAATAATAGGGGGTGCTTATATCCCACCCTGCTCACCTTTTAGTTTATATGAAGCCCATTGCACGTCAATTGATAATATTATGTATAAAAACTCTGAATTTAAATTTTATCTAATGGGCGATTACAATCAGCCTTATGTAAATTGGGTAAATGATGAGTTTGGAGTGACAACTCCAGGTGATTGTAGAATTTCTGTAAATGCGTTATGTAACTGTCTAGCTTTCTATAATATGTTTCAAATTAACAATATTCTTAATGCACATAATGTTTTACTGGATCTAATTTTCTCACAAAATACTAATGATTTTGTTGTAATCGCTGATGAGCCTTTACTACCGTGCGATCCACATCACCCAGCTATTGTTGTTAATATCGCTTCTGCCGTGATACTGCAAAAACTCGATTTTGTCACTTTTTATTATAATTTTAAGCAAGCTAATTATATAGGCTTAAATGATTATCTTTTAAATTTTAATTGGAATCAGTGCTTTAATAACTGCGATGTAAATAGGGCTATTGGTGTGTTTAATGACATTGTATTTTAGGCTATTAGTCTGTTTGTCCCGCTTGTTCGTCTAAAAACGCCCAAGTTTCCATTATGGTTTTCAAATGAATTGAAACAAATGATCTTTTACAAAAAGATAGCTCATAGAAAGTATAAAGTAACTAATGATGGTAACCACTACCAAGAATACTCAAATTTACAAAGGCAATGCAAATCTTTAATAAAACAGTGTTATGCTGAGTATTTAAAAAATATTGAAAATTCAGTGGATGGAGACATTCGTGTCTTTTGGAACTTTGTTCGTTCTCATAGAGATGAAAGTTCTGTACCTGGATGTATGTTTTTGGACGAACAAACCGCGTCGGATGGACAGTCAATTGTCGATTTGTTTGCAACATGTTTTCAAAATGTATATAAATCTCATTTTGGTCACTCAGGTTCAACTGATGAATTTACTTGCGATAATACTTTAGATTTTAGTAATGTTAGTATAACTCTGGCCGCTGTTTTTGACAGTATAGTTCAACTCAAAGGAAGCAAAGGTCCAGGACCCGATGGGGTACCCCAAAACTTTTTAATTAATCGTGTCTATTTACTCTCTACACCTTTATGGATATTGCGTTTAATATGTCTCTGAAGAATGGTATCTTTCCTGATCTCTGGAAACACAGTTTTGTCAGTCCTATTTTCAAGTCAGGTAATAGGTCTGATGTTCGTAATTATAGAGGAGTAGCTATTTCTAATTCATTTCCAAAATTATTTGAGAAGCTAGTATGCGACCAGCTAACTGTTTCTTTGTTACCCTTAATAACTTCTAGACAACATGGCTTTTACAGAAATAGATCTTCTGCAACAAATATGACGCTTTATACTCAGTATGTGTTGACGGCTTTGGAGGGTCGCTGCCAGGTTGATTCTGTCTACACTGACTTTTCCAGAGCCTTTGACACTGTAAGTCATGACCTTCTTTTAAAAAAGCTTGAAGGATGGGATGTGACTGGTAGCATGCTGTCATGGTTTAAAACTTATTTAACTGAACGTAAACAAAATGTAAGAATAAAAGGATTTACTTCTCGAGATATCCTAGTAACATCAGGTGTACCTCAAGGGAGTCATTTAGGTCCATATTTGTTTAATTTATTTATTAACGACTTAACTAAACAAATTCATTCAGAACATCTTTTTTATGCTAATGACTTAAAGTTATTTAGGATTATAAAAACTTTGGATGACTGTGTATCATTGCAGGATGATTTGAACCGCCTAAATGAATGGTGTTTTGCGAATAAACTTGCTTTAAATATCAAAAAGTGTAAATGTATAAGTTTCGAAGAACTACAAATTGTATAAACTTTGATTATAAAATTCAGGAGGAAAGTCTTGAAAGAGTGTCCTCAATTTCAGATTTGGGTCTTTTTTTGGGACACTAAGATGACTTTAATCTTCATTACGTTTCTATTGTTAATAAATCACTTAAATTGTTAGGCTTTATTAACAGGTTTTCACGTGGATTCACAAACATTAAATGCCTTAATTTTCTTTATAATAGCTTGGTACGTTCAAGAATGGAATATTTGTCCTGTGTATGGTCTCCCTCCTATTTGGTACATGTGTCTAACCTTGAGAAAGGTGCAAAATAAATATATTAAATTGGCATGTTTTAGAACAAACTTTCCACTTACTTTTTCAATTATGATGAGGCTCAGGACTTATTTGGGATTAGATAAATTGGAGCACAGAAGGGTAAAAGCTGATATTTGTTTTCTTTTTAAACTTATTAATGGTGTAATAGACTGTCCAGATTTGTTATCTCAGGTTGGCTTTAGAGCACCTAATAGACAAACTAGGAGGGCTTCAGAACTATTTGCGATACAATTTCATCGATGTAACTATGGTGCATTCTCACCTATGACGAGAATTGCAGCTAATGGTAATAGGGTGAATTTAGACTTTTTCTCCCTTTCCTTTAGTTCATTTAAAGGTAAACTTGCAAATGTCAAATTATAGTTTTATTTATGTATATTTTTAACTGTATTATCGAATATTGTTTTTAACATAGGTAATTTAGTTTTAATATTTTTGTTATGTATATTATTGTGTTTGTTATTGTATTTTTTAATGGGTTTTTGTGCCCGTAAATAAATAAATAAATAAGACTACACAGACACTAAACTTAGTTCTGCATACACTCCTTGATTACTAATATATTAAAAAGAACTTTTTTCCTTTTAAAACTCGCAAATTATTAAAAAAAATAGGAAGAGACAGGAACAAACGGTACACGGCAAGAAACGAGTAAGTTTTTCTTCTTGTTACTTCAGATTTGATTGTTGTTAGCTAAGCATGAAACCCGAAAGTCGTTCGGCTAAGCGGGAAATTTAAATTCAACACTTTTTGACTTGACGTGCATTTATCCATTTTATCTGTTTTTTAATTTCTAACTAGCAGTTAGGAATGTATAAAATTTGCAGTTACTATTTCTGCCAGTATTCTAACCACAAACAACTATTATGCACCATTTTTAATATTTTTATTTAATTGTTTACATTTAAATCAAGCACGATTTAACGAAAATTTGACAACAGGCGCTGTAATCGAATCAGCTGTCCCCACCATACACTTTGCTCCCTGCCCATATCTTACCCTAACGTTCGGTCATAAGATTGTTAATGACATTGTGGATTATCCAAACCTGCTAACTCTCATTAATTTCCGATTCACTTCGTGGAAGATCCGCCTTCTTTATCCGTTCTCATTGTATAAATGTCGCACTGATGTGGATCAGACCTTAATCACAAGCCTTATTATGCATTACTTTATTTCTTACATCCTTCCTACTTTTGATTTGGGCTGTGCTCCATTGACGTTTAAGCGTAAGTTAAGAGCACTCGGGGCCGACTAAGAACTTTTGTTTATTTCACTGTATTCTCATTATGGTACAATTTATTAACACATTTTTTGTAGTAGGCTATTCTAATAATGTTTACAGTAATAAGTTTTACATGTACCGGGTGTCCAAATAAGAAAGGACGCCGGCTGTATCTCAATTTTTATCGCACAGCGTTGGGAAAAATATTTTTAGTAAAAGTGGTCAGAGAAAAGCTGGAAATTATTTTCAAGTTTCTGAAATGACCGTTAGGGGCGTAACTGCAATCTTGAATCAAAAGTGATGTTTCTGTGAATTTTGCTGTATTAACCAACAAAAAAATATCTGATTTTAAAGTCGAGGATATTGAACCTTTTTTGTTTGACAATTTTGCTGTATCTCTAAAAATAAACGATGGGGGTATTTAAAGGTTTCCGTAAAAACACCCTGTATCTTCAAATGGCTAAGCCGATTTTAACAAACTTGGGCTAGTTAAAAAAGAGCTTTTCTTGGGTATAAATGTTATATTATTTGAAGTTTTGTTAGTTTACATGTCGCTGCTAGAGGGCTTTTTTTGAAATTCCGACAGAAATGGTTAATTTTCTCAAAAAAATTAAATGCATTGGTATGATTTTTTTCATAAAAAAGTAGCTAAATGATGCTTAAACAAGCTCGCGAAAACCATATCTCGATATCTTGTTCCAAAAAATTTTATACGCAATATCTCAAAACTATAAAAGCTACAAAAATTTTATATGACATAAATTATGTATTTTTACGGAACCTTTAATTTAGGTTATATAATCTTTTCGTCTAAATGCAATACTTTACGAATTATAATCAATAAATCGAATTTTCAGGATTTTTTTAAGGTATACGCCTGGAATTAGATTTTTTTATTATAACTCGTAAAGTATTGCATTTAAACGAAAAGATTAGAGAACCTAAATTAGAGGTTCCGTAAAAATACATAATTAATGTCCTATAAAATTTCTTGTAGGTTTTATAGTTTTTGAGATATTGACGTATAAAATTTTCTTTAGTCTAAATTTTAGGTAAGGAACAAGATATCGAGATACGGTTTTCGCGAGCTTGTTTAGGCATTATTTAGGTTCTTTTTCAGGAAAAAAAAATATGACAATGCTTTTAATTTTTTTGAGAAAATTAACCATTTCTGTCGAAATGACAAAAAAAGCCCTCTAGCGGCGACATGTGAAACTAACGAAACTTCAAATATTATAACATTCATAGCACAAGAATAGCTCTTTTTAACTAGCCTAAGCTTGTTAAAATCGGGTTAGCCGTTTTGAAGATACAGAGTGTTTTTAACGGAAACCTTTAAATACCCTCCACCACTTTATTTTTAGAGATACAGCAAAAATTGTCAAACCAAAAAGGTTCAAATTATCCTCGACTTTAAAATCAGGTATGTTTTTGTTAGGTTAATATAGCAAAATTCACAGAAACATCACTTTTTTAGATTCAAGATTGCAGTTACGCCCCCTAGCGGCCATTTCAAAAACTTGAAAATAATTTCCAGCTGTTTCCCTTGACCACTTTTACTCAAAATATTTTTTCCCCAACGCTGTGCGATAAACATTTTCTGAGATACAGCCGGCGTCCTTTCTTATTTGGACACCCGGTACAAGTTACTGTACCGGGTGTTCCACTAAGAGAGGTAGTCGGCTATATCTCAGAAACTACTAATAGTATAACTTTCGGGACAAATTTTTTTAGATAAAAGCGACAAAGAGAAATTGCTGGAAATTATTTTCAAGTCTGTGGGATGGCCGCTAGGGGGCGTAAGGCTAACGTCAAAACATAAAAATATACATTTCTCAAAACAATATCAAAAAAAGTGTGTCAATAAGTGGTGCTATTTTAATCTTTAATGTTTTCTAAACAAAGAAGCTTCAGGTGTAATTTTTGTCAGTTCTTAAATAAAGTGGTGGGGGAAGGTTAAAGTTTAATTTAGAAAAGTGCTAATAACTCCGGTTTGCTTTAACCGAATTTAGTGAACTTGGTCTCGTTTAGAAGAGCATTTTAAACATTATTTTCAGGTCTATAAACTATTGTCACACTTATCTCACAAACGCCGCTAGAGGGCGTCAAAGTAAAAACTAACTTGTTTTACGAAATTTTTTGAAAAATTTAAATACAATGATATATACCTTTTTACATATTTATGTAGAGAAAAAAAATCCCAACAAAACGGCGAAACCGCAATTTAATATCTCTTTTTAAACCGAATATATTAGCAAAAATATAAATACGACATAGAGACGTAATGCATTTAACGACACAATGTTTTCTACTAGGCCGATTTCTTTAAGTAAAAATAAAATTTATAGATTTTTACAAAATTTAATGACATACTGCATGATTTCTACTTATTTGAACCCATTTAACGATATTAAACAACATTAGATAATTACCAACCTATAACTGTAATAATCCATCGAGCGTGGTCCTTATCAAGTTAGCTTTGAAAACAAAAGGATGCTGAAATATCAAAAATCCAACAATTTTTATTTCAAAATATAAAAATAATATGTATATATCATTGTATTTAAATTTTTCAAAAAAATTCGTAAAATAAGTTAGTTTTTACCTTGACGCCCTCTAGCGGCGTTTGTGAAATGAGTGTAGCAATAGTTTATAGACCTGAAAATAATGCTTAAAATGCTCTTCTAAACGAGACCAAATTCACTAAATTCGGTTAAAGCAAACCGGAGTTATTAGCACTTTTCTAAATTAAACTTTAACCTTCCCCCAGCACTTTATTTTAGAACTGACAAAAATTACACCTGAAGCTTCTTTGTTTAGAAAACATTAAAGATTAAAATAGCACCACTTATTGACACACTTTATTTGATATTTTTTTGAGAAATGTATATTTTTATGTTTTGACGTTAGCCTTACGCCCCCTAGCGGCCATCCCACAGACTTGAAAATAATTTCCAGCAATTTCTCTTTGTCGCTTTTATCTAGAAAAATTTGTCCCGAAAGTTATACTATTAGTAGTTTCTGAGATATAGCCGACTACCTCTTAGTGGAACACCCGGTACATATTTTTATCTTTTTATGTTGTACTATTTTGGGCAATTAGCCTGTGATGTATGGAGTTTTTGTTTGCTTTATTTAGTTTTGCTTGTCTCGGAAGCTTGTTTTATTCTTTAGTTATTTTTGTTTTTATATTTTAATATTTGGTTTCCAGAACAGAATCACAAAGAGATCAAACGCTTGAAGAACAAGAAATGGTAGATAAAGCGGGAATGAACTATACAAGAAAAATAGTGAAAGTTGGTACCGATTGGATGGGTGAAGATCAGACAGCTATAGAACCCAATACAACAAAATATATTGTTGAAGAAGGTACAATATATCAAGTATTTAATAAATGTTCTTAATGAAATTTTTTAAATTTCTCTTTATAGGAAAAGTACGCCAGATAACAGAAGAAGAAGCAGCTGAAATAACTGACAAATCGTCAATTATTGAAGTGCATAACTGTCCCAACTGCAATTTGCAGTTTCCGAATATGTCTCATTTTAGAAAACACAATTGTAATAATGCTAAAGCCATCACTGGTTCTAAAAAGGACAAAACAAAAAGTCTTCTTAAAGTAAGTTTTTAATAATAACACATTTTTAATGGTTTTGTGTTGTTTAATTTGCATTTTTTAAATTTTATTTTTAAATTAAATTTTTCCTAGGCGTTAGGATATTTCTTTTTAAAGTGGTAGGTAAGTTCTTCTGAAAACTTGTTAAAACAAACACTTTTCATTATACTCCAATCACAGTCATTATAGCAAAATAAAAGGTCATTTTTGTAATTAATGTTAACAGATATCTGACTGCGCCATGGCTTCTGGGATAACCAAATTTCAATTTGTTGTCCATATAGACTCCCAAAAATCTAGTTTCACACCCTCTAGCTAGGGCTTGATCTCCCAAACTAATTTCACCCAGTGAGCATTTAAATGTGATAAGTTTTGTTTTGGAAATATTTAAAGATAAATAATTGGCGTCAGTCCATTCTTTAAGCTTGGCAAGATCATTATTGATATTAGTCTCCAGCTCATTAGTATTCGTACCCACCCATAGTATAGTGGAGTCATCCGCAAACAGAGTAAACCTCCCCCTGATGTCAATCCTCGTTAGGTCGTTAATGTAGATTAAGAACAATAAGGGTCCGAGGACAGAGCCCTGCGGAACCTCACAATTGATTTCGAGGCTTCTAGAAGTTTTTTTGTTGAATTTAACCTCTTGAACACGACCAGACAGATATGATGTAAACCAATCCAAGGCACTCCCCCTTATCCCATATTTCTCCAGTTTCGACAGCAGTATACGGTGATTGACACAGTCAAATGCCTTCGACAAGTCGCAGAACACCGCCGCAGCCACATCTCCGTCATTAAGACCAATATACAATTCTTTCTGAAATTCAAAGATTGCATCGTTTGTGCCCAATGATTCCAGGAAACCAAACTGTTCAGGGCAGAGTAGATTATGCTTGCTTAAGAATATGAATAATCGTTTTTTGACTAATTTCTCGATTATTTTCGCTAAAGTGGACAACAAGGCTATAGGTCTAAAATTTGAGGGATCACTAAAATCACCCCCCTTATATAAAGGTATCAAAATTGCCTTCTTCAAACAGGACGGAAAGATCCCAGACTCAAATGAATGATTTATACAATCCACAAGGACTTTAGAGCATATTCAGGCAAATGGAGAAAAATTTTAAGAGACAGTTCATCCCATCCAGAAGCGTTCTCATTGCTTATTTCTTTAAAAATTTCCCAATCTCACGTTCATCTGTAGGACTCAAAAAAAATGATTGAGCAAACATTAATGGTACCCAAGTATTCATCAAAGTCGCGCTTAAAAGTAATCTTACTGCACAGATCCCTGGCTATGGAACAGTAGAAATCATTCATTCGATCCAATCCAATCCTGAGTCAACAGACACAATGTTATTTTTTCCTCTTAAATCATTTACAATTTTCCATGATTCCTTTTGCTTGCTTTTTGATTTATTTATTCTGTTTCTAAAGTATAACTGCTTAGCCGCTTTGACAGTTGCCCTATAGATCTTCCGATAATTATTAAAGTATAATAAAAACTGACAATTGTCGACAGCAAATTTTCTAATATAATGCAGAGAGCGCATGTTTTCCAAACTTACAGGAAAATGTGAGATATACAATTTGAAGCTTTTAATCTCAACTTTAAAAAGCCGTTTTAAAAATTAAAATCGGATCATTTGCCCAGTGCCGTATCTAGGTATGGCCGCGCCCTTGGCGAAGCTTAAAATTTGCGCCCCCCCCACACACACACAGAGATTTGGGGAATATGAAATACCCCAACGGGGAGTCCAGTGGCTTTTCCCCGAAAATTTTACAAAATTAAAGTGCAAAGTAGTAGGTTTAAAGTTTTCTGATCCGAAAATGACGTTTTTTTAAAATACCAATTTTGTGGTGAAATTTGTGTCAAATTCTATATTTTCTTTATACGAAAATATTAGCCTACTATTTGAAAGAGACATGATTTACATAAAACAACTGTTTGTATCTGAAAAAGAAATGGAATATAAATTAACTATATATACTTATTTGCGGATAATTACACTAAATAAATTTTCTCAACAATAAAATATATTAATATACATTAAATAATATGCAAGACAATATTTCATTAAAAACCATATAACATGTATTTATTAATTTTGTGTTTTTTTGGGGCGCTGATCACGAATATGTTTTTTTTAGGCGGCAACGTTTCGTTTTCGAGATATCAATCATTAAACTTGAAAACCAAACTAACATCTTATTCCCTATTTCTCCTTCTTTTTGCACACAATTCTTGATGTTTACATTAATGTGGCACATAGTATTTAATAAACCTCTTAAAGAAACTTGTTTTTATACAGGGTGGCCGTCCATATTTTGACCCATTTTGATCGCGAATAACTTTTGAACAAATAAATATATCAAGATGCGGTTTTCGCAAATATACTTATATTTCTTTAAAGTTTATTCTCGTATCTTTACCATTTTTATGTGACATTCCATTGGCTCAAAAACACAATGGCCGATTTTCCGATCTAGGACAACTTTGTTATTTTAAATGGAACACCCTGTATATGTTTCAATATTTTTAAAATTTAATCTTTCCCCTTTAAAAAAATGTAACACAAGCTATGGTTATCTTAAAAAATACCGCATTTATTGACCTCCAAAGAATTGACTGTATGTCGAATAGGAATATTATTTTAAAAGGATTTTTTGAAAAGTCGCCTGTGGAAACAAAGTTATCTCGTTTCCATAACAGCAACAAGCCTCATTGTCAGCCATTGTTGGTCATTTTTGACAAGTTATTTTAATTAGGAAGCGCAAAATGTTCTCGTTAAGCGAAAAAGGAAAATGTGTTATTATGTTTGCCGAAACCAAATCAGTAAAAGAAACCCAGCGAAGATTTAGAAACATGTTTAATAAAGCTCCACCCACAAAAAATTCAATTAAAATCTGGTACAGAAAATTCTGGAGTACAGGATCTTTAGCCCGTAAAAAGAAATTAGTAAACAATTAGAATTTGCTAAATAAAACGTTACAAATTCTGGAGATAACTCAGGAAGATCCAACATTGTCAACAAGAAAAATCTCAAGTTCAGTCCATATTCCTAAAACTACAGTACAAGAAATCATGAAAAAAGAACTTAAATTAAAGCCATACAAAATTCAAATGTTACAAGAAATAAAAGAAACTGATTTTCCACAAAGGGTGGAATTTTGCCAGAGAATTCAAAATTTAGTAAGGAACAATATACATTTTTTGGATAGACTAATAATGTCAGACGAAGCCACATTTCACCTCAATGGAAAAGTAAATAAGCATAACTGCAGGTTTTGGGCAACAGAAAATCCTCGACAATATAAGGAACACGTTAGAAATTCGCCAAAAGTCACAGTCTGGTGTGGTATGTCAAAGCAAAAAATTTATGGGCCATTTTTTTTCATGAACCAATTTCGTCTATTTTCAACAAGATGGGGCTACACCACATTATGCTAACATTACCAAGGATTCACTGACCAACGTTTTTGGAAACCGGTGGATTGGAAGAGGAGGCCCTATTTCCTGGCCACCTCGTTCACCAGATTTGACGGTTCCAGATTTTTTTCTGTGGGGATATGTGAAAGAAAGGTGGTATAGTCCACTTTCCCAAAATTTAGAGCAATTAAAAATTAATATCCGAAACATAATAGAAAATATTCCTGAAGAATTTTTAGTCAATAGTTTTAATAAGTTTTTTTCGAATTTAAATAAGTGCGTCGAAGTCGGCGGAAGGCATTTTCAACATTTACAGTAGTTTTTTAAAAAGTAATGTAACCTTATTGTAACTATTATTTTGTGAATAACCTAAACCTTTGGCGATCCTTTTTTTGTAACATATGAAGCAAATTTTAATTGTTAAATAATATTGTTGGTCGATATGCAGTCAATTTTTCGAAGGTCAATAAATACGTTGTTTTTTGAGATAACCATAGCTTGTGTTACATTTTTTTAAACGGGAAAGATTAAATCTTGAAAATATAGAAACATATACAGGGTGTTCCATTTAAAATAACATAGTTGTCCTATAATGGAAAATCGGCCATTTTGTTTTTGAGCTAATGGAATGTCACAATAAAATCGTGAAGGTACGAGAATAAACTTTAAAGAAATATAAGTGCATCTGCAAAAACCGCATCTTGATACCTTTATTTGTTCCAAAGTTATTCTCAATTAAAATGGGTCAAAATATGGCCGGCCACCCTGTATTTATTTTACCTCTATCATCTATACATAAGGAATTTATTCAGTAATCATGGCCGTGACATCTGAAAATAAAGCTTTGGAATTTATTAGAAAAAAGGTGTAAAAGACATATAAAAACAAGTTTTTTAAAGGTGTTTATAAAATATTTTAAGTTTTTTGATGGATATTGATGACGAATATTTCCAAAACGAAACATTTCCGCCAAATTTTTCATATTCGTGATCAGCGCCCTCGGATACCAAATTTGGTTAAAATCGGAGTTGCGGCTACTTTCTAGACAATTACCATTTTGTCAATAAAAAATAATAATAACATGACTACGGTACTGATAACTAATGAAAAAAAATATATGGCCGATTTTGCGCCCCCCAGGTGGCTGCGCCCTTGGCGGCCGCCCATTTCGCCGCCGTCTAAATACGGCCCTGCATTTGCCTAATATTCAGGGCACTTGCAAGATAAGGGCCTAATTTGTTTATAGTGCGATTGAATGAAAAATATTAATGCGACAATTTTCATCTTTCGGCAGCTCAAAGAATATGTTATTGACTATCATTTACCAAAAAATCAGCGCTTAATATTGAATATACGAATTTTTAAATAAAGGTCCTTTTGAAGCGTTTTTCCGGCTTTTTTCGGTGAAAAATGGTCCGATCGGGATTTTTTAAAAACCATTTTGTAGGTTTTTGAATTCCCTACAAACAGTCTTTTATGAGTAAAGCGATATAGCCAGTACTTTTTGTTATATTAAAAAAAAAAAAAAACGAAAAAAAGCTCCTTTTTTAATAAGTATTGTTTAAAAAAAATAACCTAAAAAAATTGATTGGATTTATGATTTTAGCAATCTACAGGTTATTCTGGAAGTCATGGCGCAGTCAGATATCTGTTAACAATAATTACAAAAATAGCCTTTATTTTTGCTATAATGATTGGACTAATATTAAAGATACAGTTACCAAAAATATTTTAGAAGCAGTTTTGAATGCGATTTTAAGCTTTTTTTTTAAACCAGTTCTAGAAAAGATATATTTTGTTTTAGATTAAAGAGGAACTAAGATATCAGTGCACATTTTGTCTAGCCATTTACTCGAGTTTAACAGCTTTAAACGATCACATGAAGGCACATTTGATTCATGATGAATCAGGTTTGTTAACTTTTTACATGTACTAATTTTTTTATTATGAAATACACCATTATATTTATTACATAATGTTGCTAAATGGCAAAGACATTATATGATCTGACGCCAAGACACCACCTGTGCTATGCAGTATGTCACAGATTTTTTATTTGAAGTTGAGTTTCGTATAAACAATCTTTATTTTGTTGTTAGCTGTAATTTGCTTCAGAAAACTCCAAAATTGGATACACTATGGACCACTAGGTTCATTGCATTATATCTTTGGCGTAGATTCATATTAAACAGAAAAATAAAGCCAAAAAAAAAGGAATATAATCCTAGAACTTGTGTAAATAACATGTTTAATTAAATGTTTTATTATTTTTCATAAAATAATACTTTTCCGTAATATAAACCTCCAATATTAATTTTTACTTGTTCTAAAAGCTGTTTTGTTCATTTAACATCTAAAATCTCTAACAATAAAGTTCTACAATGTCATAAAAGTTAAGAAATCCTAGAGTCACGGCGCTACACAGCAAAAAAGTTCAAAAAACAGAATAAGAAAGTTGAAGGTCCGAAAGACTTGACCATGGTATTTTTATGTTTTTGGGGTCGCTGAATCTGAATCCGGAGTCAGTTTGACCCCATCAGGTAAGGGTCAAGGGCATTTCAAATAATATATAACAATATCTGGATTTTGGGACTGCATTTCGCGACTTCTGCATGTGCATTGAAATAGTTTTCCTTATTCGAATAAGTCCAGGGCTTCGAGCCACACTACTTTGGAGTCCCTACCTAACATGGCTAGCCCTGTTTCTTAATTCGATTTTTCGAGGGTGTAAGCAATGTGGAAGGGTTGCTCCACCTCTTGTTAAGTCTTGGAGGGGTGAGGTCGATGTGGCGAATTGATCTTAGAGATCAGAGCCATTAAAATGAATCAGAATCAAAAAGTATAATAGTTAGCTTTCAAAATTTGTTTTTATTTTCAAAAATTTTTACTGTTTTTTTAGGTATGGTTCATAAAAACCATAACAATGACTCTCCACGTGTGTGAGATTTGAATACGAAATTCCAACTTTCAAACAGTTAAGATTGCACAGTCGAATGCACGACCCTGTCAAGGAGAAAGATGTAAGTTAAAATATGTTAATATTCTAAACAATGTGTACCAAATTTTAAAATAATAAACATATACAGTGTGGCCATAAAGTCTGGACTACCCTTAATAATTTGATCATCTTTAAGTTTTTGATAAAACACTCGAACATGTCAATTAATTTTTTTGCCGCCCACATTTTGACGTAATTCATTTGTTTATCTACTGACAGCTGTCAAAGTTATGTTGTCATAGGCATTTTTTTAAAAGGGCAACATATGGCTTGTAATACATTTGAAAGCTCTTATTTCATAAAGTATGTTTCTAAATTGTGTAATTTTTTTTATTATCACTAGTTTGCTTTTTTAAATAAAAAAATTAAAACAAAGATTAATTAGTCAATTACTCTTAGTTAAATAAGAATATTTTTTTACTTTCAAATGGACTCCATTTTTAAATGGCTTGACAGAATTGCGTCAAAAATTAGAGGTATATGAGATAGGAGCTTTCAAATCAGTCGCAACTTTGGCAGCGTTAGGCCGGAAATGTTTTATATAATCCTCGTGATACTATTTTCATCTTGTGATATATGAAAATTGTTTAAAGGTTGACCCGCCTGTATCTTATAACATAATGGGCCAGAGTAATGAAGAAAACGAAGAACCGAACAATACAGATCGCGAAACCTTTCAATGTACCATATGTGAGAAGGTATATGATAAAGAATATGAAGATGTCCATATGAAATCTCACGAAGATCGAGAGAGCATTGTTTGTCTCGTTTGTAACAGGAAATTTGATACAAGGGATAATTTAGATATGCATATGAAAGGTAGGCTAGATGAACTTTAATAAAACCATAGGAGAAATATGTAATGTTTGCCTTTACTAAATGGTTGCACACAAGGTTACATACTTTTAAAATCAGTATAGAAGTATAGAAGTGTATTAAACCATAGATATATAAGCAAAGGGAGATAAAACTGTTTACAATTAAAAGCAATCAAACATTGAAATAGTGTCATATCCTCTAGACCACTTGATGGTCAAACGTGCTTGATACACATGCAACCCTTGCCAATTGTCCTATATTGGCAAATTTTTAGGATATTGTTTTATTAATATTTCCTTTTAAATTCTTAAAGAGACCATAGATCATAACATGTCGTTATCCAATAACTTAGTAGCAGCGACAGAAATATGTTTTTTTAGTTGATTTTTATTTTGCTTTATTAATATTATTCTAAAAAATAATCATAACTTAAATATTAACGGTCAAGATGGGTAACACTGTTTTTTGTAGTTTATTCATAAGTTTCGACGCCACGGTCACGAAGGTCGTCGGTCAGCTAGTGGTAAATTTTTTATTTGTGTTGTGAGGCGGTGTTGCATTTTGTTTAAACTAGCTCAGAGAGAGATTTGTGTTTTTAAAGTGCGGTTATAAGAAATTTTATGTATCATTTTTAATAAACAGACTAGAAAATGGTTGTGAAGTGCCAGGTTTGTGGAAAACTGATTCTCGTAACAAAAAACTTTTGTTTCACAGGTAAGTTAAACAGTTCTTTTATAAAACTTCACTTCATTGACGTGCAATACCATGGCGAACAAATAACATTTTGTTGTTAATACCTTTTATGTTATATTTTTGTGCAGATTAACAACGATTGTTTACTTATTTTAGCATAAAATTTGATTATATAACTAACGAAAAAATTGTTTATTTTATAATCGATTAAAAGTAACCATCAAGGTATAGTTTTTGTTATAAACTTTTTTATTAGATTAATATAGCATATGAACGATTTCAATTATAAAATTTGTTTTAAGGTTTCCTGTTGACCCGGAGAGAAAAATTATGGTTTTCCCTACTTGGATTTGAAAAGTGAAAACAATATGCAGTTACCAGAAATTGCCACAAACTTTCAGATTATTTTGAACCTTGTGATATTATCACAAATAGAAATGAATAGTTAGTTAAATATTCTTGGATTAGTTAAGGATGCTTTAATATTGAAATTTTTTCTCACCTTTTTTCTTTCCTCGTAATCAAAAAACATTAAAAACATAGAAGTTAAAAATACCTATATTTAATTTAGAAAAATGAAATTTATTTACAAGAAAGGGTCCTAAAAATAGATTTTTTATTTAAATCCAAATCCCATATTTTAATTTTCCTAAAAACTTCCAATTATATTTTGATATTCTTACTGGACTAAACATTTTTTGGTCTATTAATTTTCTCCTCTTACTTTTACAAAATGGTATTGCATGCGTTTTTGATCTCATTAGTGGACTTTAAGGGTGGCTGTCAGATGATCTGTTATTTCTTTTTATGACATAAAAGTAAATCTATAAAAATCGGTGTGGATAGCGATGAAGATAAAAACACGGGCAATTTCGATAAGGTTAAAAAAACAGATTTAAGCTTTTTATTATGTATGGTTAACGATTAACAATGCCAGTTTTCAGAAGTGTCACTTTATGTGATAAATAAAGTCTAATTATTGTATTGAACCAATAGGTTTTATTTACTTGCATGTTCTCGAAACAGCCCAAAAAAGTTGTCATGGCACTTTATTTGGACTGAGTCTCATAAAATAGCTATTTTTTGGATAATATACAAAAAATATATGTTAGTAATTTTCTATAGATAAATAGTTTTTGGAAACGAACTACGCCACTGGTGGCCCGCCACGGTTTGCACTGTAAAACATTTGCGACGTTGCCTGCAGGGAATTTTTTTATCGGAAGCCCTTTTCTTACACATTATGAATGTTTGATACACAACAAAAGCCAATTTATGAATGAACGGTTATATCTCCCTTGCTTATATATCTATGGTATTAAACACACTAGCATCAAGTGTTAAAATGTAATATCATATTACAAAAGCCCATACTTTATGAAAAATTATTTAATTCTTTAAAGTGTAAAAAGTATGATGCTCACGATATTAATGGGCGATATATAACATATGTGTCAAAATTTGACAGATTTTTGTCTAAACGATATCAAAGTTACAAACTTTGGAAGCAATTATTTCTAAAAACCTTTACAATTGGAAATTTTCGTCTTAATCGCTTATCAGTAGATTCATTTGCTAATAAAATAAACTAAGTTTTAAATCTTTTAGTCTACAAATAAAATAATAATAATAATAATAATATTTTTCCCACAGTTAAAAATTTAAAAAACAATTGGCAACAGCGCTATCCAGAAGCCTCGTACTGGTGGCGATATTTTTGTCCGCTTGTAGGTCAAGATGTTTTTAAATCGGGAAAATATGCCAATATGTTATTAATTTACGTCGAGGCAAACCAAAATGCTAATCTAGCAGCTCAAATTACCGTGAAAGATTACCACGACGGCTACAACCATTAAGGACAACCAAGCTACATCCATTTAGGTGTACCAAAGAGTTTTGAAAACGAAATGTGAGCAACCCAGAAATTTAAATAGAGGACCTGGGAGGTACATATCTGTGAAACAAGAGAAAAGAATTTAAAAAAATTTGAAATCCTCACCTCACAGGACCTTACGGGAAAATTTACTTTATCCCTACTACCACCAACGTGTGCAGGCTTTACTACCTGAATTTTTACTGGAGCAAAATTAATTAGGAAGAGTAGGAAAAAATGTTTAAAATACGAAAACTGCGTTTTCGAATGAGGTTTGTAGAAACTAGAGGACGACATTTTAAGCAAAATTATTTACACTAAAAAAATATTCCCTTTTTTTTTTTTGGGGAAAATTTTTATTTTCAAGCAAAAAAAAAAAGTGCTGGTTTAAAAAATAATAATTTGTGTTCCCTTTAAAAAAGATATTCAAATTTAAATTTTGGGAATAATTTTTTTTAAATGACAAATAAAAACCCCAAATAAAGTAGAAGAAAAAAAAGTAATTTTTCTTTAAAAGGGGAGGCTAGACATCCCCGGGGTTTTATACTGTCCCCAAAAAAAAAAAAAATAATAATAACAAAATAAGGCAAACAATTGTTTTTACTTACATTTAATTTCAAAATAAATATTTAAATAAATTGCAAAAAGTAATAATAAAAAAAATTTTCTAATTTTTGGGGATTCTGCAACTTTTATAACCAACCGCCCCGTAAATAAACATTTTTTAAAAAAATGTAAATATGAAAACCTTTTCCAAAAGGGTTTTTCGTTCGACTCGATTGATGAAGCAGAGGTGTTGCCGTTTTTAAAAATTTTTTAAAAAACCATATTTTGGAAAAAATTAACTTTTTAACCAGTTTTTTGGCTTTTTTGAAATTTTATTTGAGGTCCATACCTTCCCTTTTAAAAAGTAAAATTTTTTTTTAACCCCTTTTTTAAAAAAAAACCAAAATTTGTTATTTTCTTTTTTTGTACCTAACCCAAAAAAATTGAACCCCCACAAGATCACCTGTATTCGTCAATTACAGACCTTTTTTTACAAACCCCTGTAAGCCACATTTTCCGTTTTTTTTTTAAAAAAGAAATAAATATGGAATTAAAGCAATCAATTTTTTTAAAAAATTTTTTTTAATTTTACCATGAATTTTTTAAAAATTTTTAATATTTTTCTTGTATTACAGCTCATTCCAATAATAAAAAAATCGCATGTTCTTATTGTAAAAAGCCGTTTAATAATTATCCAGCCTTAGAAGAGCACGTTCTTAACCAGTGTCAGAAAAGGCAGTATGAATGTCAATATTGTGGCAGGAGATTCGCTAGGCCTCACGAAAAGGTAAAAAAATAACAATACAGCTCATTGCTAAATAAGTTTTT